>KN884720.1:11486-26878 GCA_000934455.1 Apostichopus parvimensis
CCCCCCCCCCCCCCACTCCTCATCTCCGACTAGGCTGACAGTCAAATCAGTCGCATTTTACTACTTATAAACCCTATATGCAGTGACACGTCACTTATAGTTCGTCCCCCCTTTGAACTATAGTAAACAATTTTTAGATATCGGTTATCGCTTCTGGCGTGCCTTTATTTACAGTCTGAGTACTTGAATGGCATTCCATGCATGGTTACGCTGATTATATATGGTGTGCTATAGCACAAATGCCTTTTCCCAAGACCCGCGGCATATTACTATCGAAAAACAGTACAACATGAGTTAACTATAGTAAAATCATGGCTTACCGAGCATACCAGCGTTGGAACTTTGTCTATGATAGCCTTCAAGTTTAGGAGGTCGAATTTGGAGAATTTAGAAGACATTTTTTTTTTTAGAAGAGGGAAGTATCTTTAAATTCTGGTGACACCTTGGGTCATCAGACAGGCAGACATACACAGGGAGATATGATTTATACATTGCATTAATCTCATGTAGAATCCAGAATTGAAACCTTTATTTGGGGTTTGTCGACGGGGAACAAAATCAGGGGTTCAGCGAAAAGTCAGTTGAGTTCATATCAAAATGATATATAAACTAGATTTTTATTGCGTGCCGCGGCAAGCTAAGAGTGACGTCAGATATTGCTATACCGCTTGCGTAGAGAAGGGGTGATTTACGGTTTCAATCTATATAAACGGTTCGGGTATTATATGTGTAAAGTCTGACTGTATCACGACGGTCTACAAGATTCGATATCTCAGTCGTGTGAAGTTTAATACCACTATGCTTAGTTGAGAAGAGGTTGCTGTTTAAACTCACTAGCTTCAAATGACTTACCTGCGTGAAGACTGACTACCGACGATATAACTTACGTCTTTGTACCCGGACAAGTGTAAGTTTGCAAGGGAAATGGTTCGTAACGTTTGCAAATTGCCTACCGTAGAATCGAACTGAATGCTAAACCTGTTCACGAAAAACAGAGGGCTGAGGATAAGCTAAATCAACATTCTTCTCCGTATCTGGATTGATCTATCCTTGATAAGATCCTAAGTTTACCGATTATCTTAAGTGCACACTGCACAGCCCATTTCCCTCTCCAACCCTCCCCACCCCCCCCCCCACACTCCCCAGCACCCGACGCAGTTGCTGAACTACGGTACGCTACAGCCGACAGATTCGTGAAACAATGCACGTTATTGCGTTCTTACCAGCACGGTGGTATGATATGACCGTCGCACGAAGCGAATCGCATTTCAACAATAACGAGAAGGCCATTTCGCCTACCATCCATGCTGGTATTGACTTCCATATTACTGAGTATATTCTTCATATATACGTACATATACATATATCACTATTGACAAACACCTGTTGCACGTGGTGCTGGTACAATGTACTATACTGTACTATATCTGTATTCAGTACTGCCTTTTGTAGAGACAAATGCCGATCTTGATAGCCTGAGCTTTAAGGGAGGGGGTGGGGGTAAGATACGATAGGGAAGTTGCCACACCACATATAAAGCCTACACACAGCTCACGCTGGTGTTCATTATATAACCTGGCAGCACGGTATTGTTATACTTGTAACAAGACATCATCAATATGTACATGTAGCTAAAGCAAATTCTGAATATCAACGTGGCAATGGCTTAGCAAGTACATTTTTTCTATCTAGACCTGCCATGTTCCGTTCATGTAACCCTCTATCACCTATATCGCTATTACCCCATCCACTCTCACCCAAGTTACCGTCTTCATACAATTAAATCAAGATCAACGATTCTGAAACGATTGAATTTATAATATCGGTCTCCTTTCTTTCTTCGTCTTTTTTTTTTTAATTTTTTTTTTTTCTGTTTTCTTGATCGAGCTTTAGCAGCTCAAATTGTTCATTTAACATGAAGAAATAATACTGTATGCTTATGATCGATTTCAAGTGAGCTCGCAACATTGTATGTTAAACAGTCTATTAGCATTACGAAGATTACACACACAGTGATAGCTAGACCACGTGGGTTTGTTTGCAGAGACCACACAAATGTAGGCATTGATGTGTATTGTTAAAGAGCAGAGAATAATCTCACCTCCAGTTCCATAATGGGAGTGTCAATAATTGTGCAGAGTGATCGTCCTTCAACCTTAATAATTAACTGGTCACACACTTTCGATGCATAAATAAAAACCATCTTGGAGTATCATTACTGCAACTTCTATTTAACAAAGTCCCACACTCACAATTTTTAAAGGTGACTTTTTTATGTTTTGCATCAAGGGGCGGCGGGTCCGCCAAGATTTCCAATAGGAGGAGGTGGAGCCATTTAGGTTTTTTAAGCCAACTCTCATGTAGGGGATGTGGGGAGGGGGGGTCCTCTCTCAGAAAATCATTAGACGTGAAATAGAGGCATATTTAGGCTATGCAAGCTAAGTCTATACACCCTGGCAATATTGTGTTAACATTGAAAGCACTTTCTAGGCAAGTAATGCATTTACTACCAGTGCTGGTATAACTGGGCCATCATGTGGTTATGTCATGTTCATGGCGTTCACATCGTCGCTCTTGTACTATACAGACATAGCGTGTCTAGGTTTAATGGCATGCCTCTTTGTTTTTCTCAACTGATCATTTTTACGGAACGTTATGAAGGTGCGACTGTTACATTAGATAACGACTTCCTTCCCGTTAACGCAAACTCACATTAACCTACTAGAATGTCTCCCAAGATTGATTTACAAGGTACACTAGTTGATCGGAAACACTTAATCAACCTTTACCTTAATCAACAACGTTTTAACCCTAGCTATGTACGATGGGTAGCCTATGCAGGTAGGCTTTTACCCTAAATTTATATATAAGCCATTCCTTGAGGCCATTTGCATTATAGTCTACACAATTTTGTTTAGCATGCACGCACGAAAACATTAATAATTATTTAATACAGAAACTTACCGGGCAAAGCAAGGGCAGTACTTCCCGTTGCTATTAAGATTCCGAGAACCACGAGGGTCGCCGTGAAATATGTTATTCTCTGCATAATCCACAACATTGTAAAATCATTTATTCCTGTAAAGGCACTTCTTCAAACAGTCGGTGTTTCTGATATCTGCGTATAGATTATGTACGGTACCATAAAAGTACGTTCACAAAATCACTTCACGTTTTTTTCGGACAAATCCAAACACTCCTTTACCGATTGAAAAGCTTGTTCAAATTTACCCTAATTTCTTGTTCGATCGCTCTAAAGGTGAATAAGTAAACACGAAATAGGCGAGAAAGATACAGCGAACGGTGTATATCCAACCTCCTACACAATTCAGCAATTTCCACATATCATATCCACTCAGACTTACATAGAGTATATGGATAAACAAATTATATACTAAAACTGATAAAGCCAAGTATGTAAGAGGGGGGAAAAGGAAAAGAAAAGCCCGTTTCGTAGTGCTCAAGTGCCTGGTACACAATTTATTATTTTTAATTCTGTGAAGTACTGTTATGCAGTCAAACAGGAAACTATTGTGTTTTGGTACGATAATTGTCTACGTAAAAACCCCGTTCCACATGAACGATTTAATTTATACCGCTATTGAAATCAATGGATTTTCGTGACACTTCGAAAAATATCAATATAGTCTAGCGTTAGGGTTGTATCATTGAGACTAGAAGATATAGCAGTAATGGTAACAAGTTACAAACTGCAAATTATTGGTTAATTTTTTTTTATTTTTAAAACTCCGATACACGTCCAGAAATCAATTGCGAAAAATGACCAAAAAATTAAATAACTTCCAACGGTCAAAAATTCATCCTTGGGTAAAGTTACAGAACAATTGAGGTTAATTAACAATAAGGCTTGTGTATAGCCTTACTATACGTGTAATATGGAATCCAAATCAGACAGTGTTCACCACATGGAGTTAAGTCCCGAACTGATTTGACGAGAGAAGCTGGCTTGGGCTTATATATGTATCGCAACCATGCATACACAACTCATGTCTATAGCTATATGATTTACCTATCGCCTCGCTCGAAGGAAAGCTTGATCCGCCACCTACAAGTGTGACAGTTCTCTCTGAGCTTGTCTGTGCGATTCGCTCTGTGTTATAGTCTGTTTCGCTCAGTTCAGTTGTGAAGTTCCCAACCGCTTAACGTTTAGTCATATTCTATATATAGCACGAGTCGAAACGTATACGCTGTGAATAAGAGGCGGCAAAGCTTTTGATGGTAGCGACCTGTATAAGTATATAGCTGAATGAATCTGCAAAACTATATTTTGTATTATCCAACGTGTGTCCGCACACAACTCGATAGTCACTTAGTCGCAAGAAGGAGACCACGAACCACTTTGTCACTAACTTGACAGGACTCGACTCTTTGAAACTACATGACAATATTCCGACTTTATTGGAAGTTCTACGGTACTCGTTCAAATACTACATGACTTAAAAGCCAATCCTGAAGTAAATATGCCACGATGAATGTGTGAACTTGTTTTCTCCCTTTCCTAGATAGACGAAGTCTAGCTCAAGTTCATTTCTCTGATTTACGCGGTAGTTGTCGCAGCCTATATATTACATGTAAAAATTCTCTGAATTTTCTTTCCTCGAGTCTGGACTTTGATCTACACACAGTAGGCTCAACACCGACGGTAACCAGCCGTAGCTATGTAAACTGATTCAATTGCTCCGGTAGGTAGTTTATGCTGTTTATCCCATGTTTTATTAACACCATTTTAAGTCGGCAATCACGCCTGCCTGCTTGCTTGCTCCCTCCCATAAGAAGTTTCTGTGATAGCATAGCAGCCTAGCAGGCCTCCCAACTCAGCTTGAAGTGAAACTGACCTCGTTGCCGTCCACGTGAGGGTCCACACGACAGGCCTTCCCATCTTTTCAAAAGGGACCAAACTTCTTTTGTTGATTTTGATAAAGAAATTGTACACATACCCGATTGACCCCGTTCAACATATTGATTTAGTTTTAATGGGTTTATACACAAGTGACATTTGCTTTAGCTGGATCTCCGTGTACTGCAGGTAAGGCACAGTGTGTCAGTGGTGTGTCAATGCACCCCACTCAAAATTCTCTGTAGGTGAAGGCCTTAAACACACACATATATATAGAGCAGCAAGCTAACAGTTATCCAACCTTGCAAACAATATGGTGTCATATTTATATTAAATTTATTACACGTTATCATACATTTAATATATGTTTGTTTACATTGTACGAGCAATGACACTGTTTAACGGATGCCGTTCAACGGCGGAGGAGGCGAGGAAAGGGGGCACATCGTATTCCCTGTGACGTATATACAGTAACGATATAAACTTATAAATGATCTTATCTGAAATAAATAGCCATTGGTAAACCGTGATAATGACGATAATACGACCTTTGTTTTAATCAGTGGTTATAAATACTTGTAGGATCAAATTACAACACATTTAGAACCTGTATAATATAATAATGAGTTAAAAGCTTTAACACTTTCAAGCTTTGTTAAAAAGACAATCAAATAATCAGATAATAAGATAATCGGCTTTGGGTAAGACGGACCTAGTTAAACCACTTGTTTGTAACCGGGCACACTACTTGCAATGTTGATTAACCTAGGGAATTCCTGTTAAATGGTGACACATTACTTTCAATATTGATTGTGGCTATAAGCCTGGTAGTATTGTGTATACAGCGTTAGCGATGCTGCTATCATTACTACAAAGACTAAATACCAATGTCTCAAATACCTAACACCCCCCCCCCCACCTTTGAAATTCAGTCAGTGAATAATGTGCTTATATTTTAGTATAATGGTATCCGATGATCACAACTAGGTATAGGCTTGTTGCATTAACGATTAATCTGTTTTGTAAACATGATATATCAACACACTCAACCTATACAGGCCATGCTGAGCTGTCATCAAAAAAAGTTATTTAAATACAAGATTCGAGACGAAAATGGTTACAACCAACAAGAAAATAGGTTCAATGTTTTGTCATTGTTGTGGTGAGGGGTAGGATGGGGGGGGTGGGGGTGATTATTGGCGAATAGGAAACAAATATATTGTTTGTAATAATGTAAACGGTAAAACGCTAATTTATTTATTAAAATGACTCTCATATTGCACACTCCTTTAATTTACAATTTAAACACCTTTAAAAGAGAGCTGGCCCATCGGCAACAGAGCAGAGAACACACTGTAGTCTAGCGTACCACGCACTAAATAGACCCCGCCGGTCAACGCCTACAATGGTGGCAGTGGTGGGCCAACCTCTACAATGGTGGCAGTGGTGGGCCAACGCCTACAATAACTTCATCGCTCAACAGATTCGCCTAAGTTCTGTTCATACTGTGTATAGTGAATATTATCCCGCAGCTGGCTGTTTTTCATTTGTAATGGTCGAATTAGAACAACATCAACACAGTAATCGTGAGCTTAGACCAGGTTAAGTATAAAGTGCAGTGAATTTTGATCGATAATATATGCTTTCATACTATTGTTTTAGTGGGTGCAGCTAATCAAAATATTGCCTATGAATGCTGTATACTTCAGGCCACACATGCAGTGAGACCTTATACCGTGAATACGTTGACCGATGATACACTTACATTGAGCTTAAATTATATGGGTTTAGTTAACCGCGTGCACCATGCACTGCACCATAAGTTATGTGATATCACGTATTATGTTACTTATCTCAGATGAATAATATAGTGCGAACGCAGGAACAGGGGAGTGGCTATCCAGTGCAGGCGCGTAGCCAATGGGGGCGGCGAAGGGGCGGCCGCCCCCCCCCCCTTGAGCATACTTTTTATTTATTTTTTTATAATATCGCTAGTAATTTCAAAATAGAACATGCTTAGATGCAACTAACAAGGCATGGGAAGTGTCATTTCCAGCGATCTTGGAGGCATTTCGGCCAAAATTTTCTCGTACGCTTCGCGCCAACCCATGGTCCTGGGAAGTGCCATTTCCAGCGATCTGGGAGGCATTTTCGGTCAAAATTTTCTCGTACGCTTCGCGCCAACTTATGGTGGCACTACGCTTAGATAGTTTGCCTACAGGCTTCGCCCCTCCCTTGGCAAATTCCTCGCTAGGCGCCTGATCCAGTGATGTGATATGTGACGTTAGGACGAGAAGTTGGTTTTAGGTTAGAACGGGTGCTGACGAGTCAAGTCAGTCTTTTCCGACCGCGTAAAGGTAACCCTTATTCTCATTAACCCATTTGAAGGTATCGATGTTGCAGGGGTTTGAAGTATGGAGTACTTTGAAACTGAACAGCCATATAACTGTATCTTTCATATCAAGGAGCCCCTTTATCCTTAACTGAGTTGGAATTTAACCCATTATCGCAGTAACCACCCGCCCCCTCCCCATTAATGCCCCACCCAGCCCCATGGTTTTCCCTCAGTTACATTGACAGTATATATATGCCCTACATGAAACGCAAGTATAAACGGCATATAAGAAATCTATATTACTACTTGCTGCTCGCGAAATTTTCAAACGATGCCGACAGCGATCAAGCTTGTTCGTCGTAAAATATTTTTCCCACGGCTTTAAAAGAGAAAATCATGAGAAAATCGATTGGGAGGTGGACATTAACGCAGTGATTTGCAGCCTTGTGTACGTGTAACCTCTTTAGTCTAGCCATGCAAGTAGGGTAATGCTGCCTGTAAATCAATGAATATTCCAATATATATATAGGCCTATATAAATATTTATATTTATATTAATATATATATATATATGTATATGTATACGTATAGATATATAATGGAATAAAGACTACAACGTGACCCGTGCGACAGTTGAACAATTCGCGAGCGATTCGTCGATTGGCGGCGTACTTTTACAATCATTTCACATTCTATTCATACGAAAGTCATTAGAATGTTCTATTGCCTTCTTCTGTCCATTGAAATACAGACTAAAATCCGTCCTTTTTCCATAGAGTATAAGGTACCATAGCATACATAGAGAAGTTTTGCAACTGGAATGTTAAGTCCAGTAGATGATGGCTTGGACTATCGGCCGTATCGGGCTCTTGCAAATTTACATATGACGACATATCTTCAGCTATATGAGGTGAGAGCCTAGTTTTCAAATAGGCTAGTAATATAAAGAAGTGTTTATGCTAGATGTGAATCGTACTATACGGAACTCCGTGTCCAACTTGGATGATCCCCCGAATCAAAACAGCTTTTGTGAAAGGTCGTGTTTCATCCCGGTTGAACTAGGAAATTTTAATCCGGGTGGGTGGGGGTATCTGGGCTATGCTTCGGGTTAAAAGACAAACGGAGCTTCGAGTTAAAGTTGTGAGCCTTGAAAAATGCTCTCCGAATCAAAAGTGGAACCCCGGAGAAAACGTGACGTCCCGTAAAACTTGAAATAAAAGAGAGACGCCTGCTTTCTATACGCACAATGGCAAACTTCAACCTTGTATATATAACATTATTGATCGAGGGGGGTTAGGGGAGGATGTCAAAGGTGGCGTGTCCTTGATTGATCCGTATTGCCATCTAAAGCGCCTCCTTCCCCGGGGATGCCGTTTTTGTATTTCTTGCTTTGTTCTTTCCTTTTGTTCTTTCCTTTTGTTCTTTCCTTTTGTTTTGTCTTTTGTTTTTTTGAAAGCCCAGTGATTAGTCTCGTTCCGGTTTAGAAGACAGAGGGAACATGAAGTTACCAAAGTTTAATTACGATCTACTATAAACGGGACCTCTACTACTCAAAACGCGATACCAGAACCAGCATGTCTCTAAATATGTGGTACCGCTTAGTATCCGGTATATATACGTTTGTTGTGAGAGACACGCGGGACTAAAGTACCGTAACTTGTGAAGCAAACTACGAGCTGTTCGACATTGTAGGAAGTAAGCTGTTATCTCACAGAGCCTGATGAGAAGGGAGGGGGTAGGGAGATGGGGGGGTAGGGAGATACAGCACCGAGGCCCGGGATCAATTAATGGGCCAAGACAAAGATGAGACAAGTAATCATTTACTCTCATTGTCATAATATACATACATCTAATGAATAATGAAGACTTCACAAAGGGGCCCGGTGACAAAATTCTCCCCGGGGGTGGACCTGGGTTTTCCACTCCCCTGCATCTGCGATTGAAATGCTCTACAAACTAAAGATGAAATGTGCTTTTTTATCATTTGGCTCTAGTAAGGCTTGGTGTTGAAAAAAACACAATTTTCACAGATGGATCATTGACATATATAGAGGAAATGAGTAAAAATACCGTTTTCCAGCAAACATTGAGTCACACTGGAATGTTATGGGCTTAACCACAGGGATTTTTGAACTTCACAATTATTGATAATTTCACTATTTACTTTCGGTATGTTAAATACGCTAGACAAATTTGCGTCTTATTCCAAGAAATCAACTTAAAGCCCGTCACCATTTCTTGGACGCTCTTCTCTAATGGAGTACGTCACTTTCGGTAAAATGTCCGCACGCAATTTTGGTTATTATTCCCGTAAGACCATATAGCCCTGCATGTGCGGTATTAGTTTCTGTTTCAAGGTAGCGGGTAGAAATATTCTTTAAGAAATGACAAAAACAAAATAAAACTGACATATTTGAACAAAATTGATTAAATTTGCATTTTTATCACCAAAGAAGTTTCTTTTTGTTTTGTCAATAAAGGGTTAAAAAATCCTTCGGGCATCGAAAGCAGTTATACATAAATCTATAAGAAACCGTTAATGGTGCTCTGGTCACCGCACGTGAGTGACAACTCATGTTGTGTACCGGATTTATTAGTTTCGTTATAAAACATTAATAAACAATGTATCTGTCAATCCCTTGGCAGAATCATCCAAGTAGTTCTATTACATTGTTCCTGAACAACTATAGGAAGGAAGTTAGCTCAACTTCAGTGGCGTCAGAATAGATTTCAGGGGACCCGGTTCAAGGGTAAGAGATGGGTTCCTCCTTCGCTCTTATACTTGATCTGAACTCCAAACTGACGCGAAGTCATGGAGGGCTTGAGGGAGGGCTGGAGGGGATGGAGGGCTGGAGGGCTCCTCTGGAAAACAGTGCTCCTGCACTGGGCAGGATTACCCTCATTAAAGATGAAAATAATTTGTTTTAAAAAGTCATAAATGTAAGATTAGATAAGAGGCACCTTGACAGAGATGATAAATTCAACTGGACAGTTCATTTTTCAACTATAATTTATTTTTATTTAAACAATTTTAACAAATTTCATTCTGTCTGTCGATGACCTTATTCTCTTATAGATGGAATTGGCAACTCGCTTTGAAGGCAAAATGAGGTATACTACGCAATAGAAATAAAAGAACGGAAACAGAACTAACAAACAGAAAATTAAGTAAACATAACATGACCAGTATAACAAAGCAAGCAAAAACTACATACCTAAGTGTACATATTTCAGAGAGAATGTTGAAAAGGCGATACATGGAAATCGCTTTCCGGTGGTTTCCTGTAATGCCGTCGTCTAACCATTAATGTAGATAGTGTAAATCGGATGTTAGAGGTGACATATTAAACACAACAACACTTTCTAAAGACTAGACCAAAAAAAATAGTCACCGAGGAAGAATAATAAGGATGCCGCAGTGAAAATGAGGACCTCATTCGCCGCAAGCACTGACACGTTGACATAAGGGCTGATGATCATGTCATCAGAACTACGTCATCACATTGCGACATGTGGTAAAATAAGCAACCTGTTGGCAACGATGACGTCACGGCACCCGTATAGAATTGAAGAGAAGAAATAACAGTGACAGACGAAAATGGCTAAAAGGTCGTACATCCGAAATCCTGATCATAGGTCCACAAAGGCAGCAGTAACTTTTTTGTCAGCAATTTCTCCATCCTGTACAGCGCAACTATACGCAGTGTTAGTTTGATTACATAATTTATGATTTGACAAGTAAATACAACTTTACAACTCTTATTTCAGGTGATTTTGTTTTTATTGACGTTGAAATCTTTAATTAGAGAACGGCTAATTATTACATATGTACTAACTATTATTTATACTTTCTAAATATTTCCTAATATAATCCTTTCAACAGTTACTACACTGTATATGTATATATACATACACACTATATATACAGTAAGGTACACTAAGTTACACATTTGCATGAAAAGTACAACGACAGGTCACAATTTCCGGGATTAAAAACACAATGGAACATGATCCAATAAAATAAGGATTAAAGCTAATCAACAGATTAATAAATTTTCCATTGTTTTCTGTTATCTTCATCTTCACTTTCCTCTATAATCTCTATCACCCTCCTCCCTCTCCCCCTTCCCCCCCCCCCCCCCCTTCCCCACCCCATCCCCCATAAATTCTCATCGTTTAGTTCATATTAAGCCCATAGTTACTAACAAGGATAATTACAAGTTCAAAATTTTACAAGAATTCCCCAACCTTTCCGAGAACTGAATACTAGTTGATGGATGATACAAGGATTTCCGCTGCTGAGGTAATCCGTCAAATACAATAACAAATTGATAGTTTATGATATCCTTGCATGAATAGTGGGAGAGTGTCACATGACAGCCATCCCAACGAACCCGAATTCAGTTAACCTATTGAAGCAGTATATACAATGAGTTTCATTTTCGCTGACATACAATTAAAAAAAATCATCATAATTAAAAATTAATATGAGAGATTGATTGATGAATATACAGTCATGATTGTGTGACTGTCATGGCCCGATATATGCTAGAAAAGATCTAAAGGTGGTCACTCATACGATAACACTTTTATACATCTGTCTGTTGCCATTACACGCTGGAGTGTTACGTCACACGCTTGGCAACCACACTTAACGGTCAATTGTTAACCTCAGCGATGTTTGAACACACTTGTAGGTGCGTTATAGCATAGGTACGAAAAGAAATTTTGGAAACTCTGAGGTTAGCTTAGTGGCTCTGCGGAAAACTGGTGCGCCGCGGCGTCCGAGTTTCCGAGAGCGATGCCAGATTGAGGTCGCGAACGGTGCTCTTTTGGTCCAAAAAGCGCGCATTGTTTCGAAGCTCAGTAGGCTACATAGCATAGGAAGAATCAACCTATAGCAATCAATTTCCCTGTCTGCTCCTGATCTGCCTGCATTCTCCTTTGCCGATTTCAGGTCTGTTCATGTCGTGTATATTCCGAACTATTCGATTACAGCCAGTGAGCTGTTATCGGTAATACCTCCGTTGTCGGTATCAAGAATATCGAGAAAAAATATAATTGTGTAAAAGCTAACATGTTGCTTTGACTATTATCATATATACACTCGACCATAATAATGGACACATGCAGGATATGAGAGGGAAAGTTTTATCTGTTTTATAAAAGATGACTCTGCGTATCGCAATACCTTGTTGACATAGTGATGACGAAACATCGTCATAGGCGATAATAGAACATCACAGTTAACTTGTTATCTTGGGACCGTCAAATTGGTCGACATCGCGCAGGGGAGTTGTTAGATAAGTTGCCATAATTAGAAAGTGAACGGTTTCCCAAAATTAGTAAAAGTGGTGATTTCTATTTAAAGCTTTGTAAACTATCAATTTAAATAGAAATAAAGATGAGACCCATAATTATTAGGAAGATATTGATTTGTCGTGATGACGTCAGTTGAGAAGATCGACATTGGATGCTACGTCACAAAAGGACAAATGATTCTATACACAATAAGGGATCGTGCAGCTTCTGAATAGTTGAAGATATTTCGTTTCAAAGTATATCACTATGTAGTTATTTACTACAATGACAACATTGGCTAAAATATATTTGATAAAACGTGTAAATGATTTTTATTCAAATTATATACTTAGTCCACCGCCTATCACATCAGTTGTTGATGGTCCCTAGATGTAATCTGTTGCTTTCATCACGAAGGTGCAACCAGCTGTATTGGTCAAATCAGTTGAAGACAACAACTGTAGCCTTGAATATAATATGCAAATTAGACTAGATCAGTATATGTCAATAACTGCTCCAGCCTGCTAGCTGATCCAATCCTGCAGTGTGTAACCCCCCCCCCCCCACCATCCCCCTTGCTATAGTGGATGAAGCCAAACAGCCAATGAGATTGACAAGATCTCTAGTGAAGAACGAAGGGTAAACGCTTAGTCCACAGATTGTGGTCATCACGCCATGCCCAAGAATATAGCAAGGGGATGGAAAAAGGAGAGAGGGCCACGGACTAACATGTCACTTGGAATTGAGGGGAAGGGAAGGCGTCGAAGGAGGGAAGGCGGAGGTAGAGAGGAGGGGTGAGAGGCTGGTCTATTTTTCAAGATATAGCTCTACGCCGTGTACTATTAAATAACGTCTCTGTAATGTTTTTCATGTCCTAACAGTACTTGTAGAAATTGATCGTTTGGAAATGAAGCGTGCAATGCTATACTTGCATGGTAATAAATGTATATAGAAAGAGCCGATATGTGGGGAAATTCCTTATAGACATTGCAATCTTTGCATGTTATTTCAATGTTAATAGTGTTGCAGTGGCCGCCAACTTCATGATGCAATCACCATGGTGTTCTTTCTCTTTTTTATAACCTTCACGGCTATTGAAGTTGGACATATAGAGTTACAAAATATTAAAACTATTTCTATAGGCCTATGCGCAATCAGCACATGTTTCAAATATCATTACGAAATAATTTGTAAGGCTTGATTAACTTTCAGTTTATACATCTTTATTTTTGTACAACGTTCTATATCCTTGTTCCTTGTTGATGTTATACCTAAATTGTCAAAATTATTTTCATTTTCCTTGCCATGGCTTCCTTTTCGCTCAGGAAATCTCAATTTTTTTTTCAGTTTCATTTTCCTTGCCAAATCTCATTTTTTTTTTCAAAAAGAAGAAAAATCAAACGTAAACCGCCACACAAGCGAGACACCGCATGTGATGTGTTTGAAAGCAACGAATATGATGTGTATAGTATATGTTCCCGCTTCCACGTGGCTCGAGATATTCACTGGTGTATAACATCTTCGTGTCTCGACGTAAGCAGACTTTGCTTGGTGCTGTGGATTAGTTTAAATTGTTTGGTTTTCGTGACCCATGGCCCATACCTTTGGTGAATTTTCTCCCCCAAAAAAGTGCCATAATCTGAAGAATCAGATCTTTCCAAATTTAAATGAACCATAAATCATCGCGTGATGGGATAAAAAATCAGTGAAGCCAACCTTGCTGAAGTTTACATAAACCATAAAAAAAATATATAAAAAAGACTTAAATATATATGTATACATATGTTGAATGTGTCGATTCGTGCAGATCTGAGGCTATTATATGTGTCCATATGTATGCTCTTTATAGAAGATTCGAGTGCATGGTTCAATGCAATTGTAGGTTGCCGAAAAAGCAAAAGCGCCTATAGGATAAAAGTTTGTCAAGTATAGGCTAGACGTTAATAAAAAAAAAAGGAAGAAAACCGAAGTAAAATAAATATCTCCCCATACAGACAATGAAGGTCAATTTTGTCACCCTCCAAGTTTCACACAAGTATGCTAAAATGCTTAATGGTCATCTGAATTGGCTCCATATTTAAGCAGGCTAAGAACTGCTTAAAGATTGCAAATGTACTTTACGGGTGTTCCTGTCTCTTCGAATTACTTGCGGACATTGTTGGGGGAGTGTTAAAATTAGAGGAGAATATAATATCTTATACTTACACAAATTCCAGTCTTTGTCATGTTTTTCAACAAAGGAGCACTTTTTAATTAAATTGGCGTTATTTTCTCTTTCTTACTACAATGTCAAATTGTAAATAGAGAAATGAAAAATGGACTTTCCGCTAACAAAAAATGATCACTTCTCATTTATGAAAAGGGACACTGTGGCGTTTTCCAAAAATCTTGGGTGCAGGGGGGAGGGGAAGGGTGAGCATGCATGTCTCGGCCCTAGCCCCCATTTCAATGCACCGTCCATGTGCATGTACCGCCCTCAAATGTACCGCCCCAAATGGGATCGCTCATACACGCCCCCCCCCCCCATCGTGGTGGTGCCAAAGATTCGATCGAGAAGAAGACATGGGTGGGGAGTCAGGGGTGGATGGAGCGGGAAACCAGCGTGTAGCGACGGTTGGTGATTCACTTCTACTGCATATATATGTCAGTAAGTAATATGCTACATCTTGGAAGTCCCAAAGTAGTCAATTTTAATGTAATGATCAATGTGTTTATTAAACGTTTGTATGTGGAGGCAATCATTTTAACTTCAGAGAAGTTCAATTTTCAAAGCTGGGGCCGACCAACTTCAATGGCATTCTCTTTTGATGTGAAAAGTACAGTAAAATATTGTTTGCTTTTCCAGACCCATCGCACTTTTTGATTTGAACTTGTTGATTTGAACTGTAGTCTCGACCG
>KN884720.1:90889-104362 GCA_000934455.1 Apostichopus parvimensis
ACAACGTTACTCTTTATAAACATACCATTATAATTGGAAGATTTCAAAGGGGGTACCTCATTATTTTAAGTCACTGGATGAGATATATCCCTTAGATGACATAATCACGTCCCTGCTACCTGCTACCAACCACACACGTTTTCATTTAACAATTTCCGTACCGGTTCTTACATTCTATGTTGTACCTCTCATATCAATTTTGACGTCCCTAATTCAGAAGTACAACGTACTTAACGAATGAAGATATTAAAACATCTGTTGTGATTTTAATGCAATAAATCAATATTTCAGCCAATATTTGCGTAGCAACCTGGAAAAATATACTAACATGCACACACCTGGTCTGTTACTATATAATCTGTTTGCAAAGGCAGTTTGGAGTAATAAAAATATATAGAACATAGTATATATGTAAATACAGGGATGTTTTTCAGGAATATTTGAGGGCCAGGCAGATTTGTGCGGTGGTGTGATTCACGTCCTTGGGGAGGGGTCTAAGGCTTGGGGGAGAGGAGGGGTCCTATTTTGAAAAACCCTCCCCTTTGGAAATTTTTGAAAAAAATATACTGATAGTTTCTGCTTTACGTAGCATAACATATGTACTTATATATCAGTACCGTGTACAAGTTGTATAGGTGTTGAGTCATTGCAATAACGTTGCCTCGAATTGAGCTATATATAAGTATAGTTAATTACTACCATTGGTACCGGTAAACAGTGTTAAAGACAACGCTGATCGAAAGGGCAGACCCGACTAATTTTTTTTATCCATTTCGAAATCCACTCAAGCAAGTCAAGTCAGTAAACCAAGAGAAATTTTTGGCATCGTTTTTGATTGATTAAATGAATACCATATATACATAAGCTCAATCGAGGTTCAATAGTTGAATGGTCATGCATGCATGGGTGGGAAGCTTTGAAATGACAAATTTTGCCGCGGACCCATTCGTCATCATGGACCCCCGAAGTTTTTTTTTACGGACCCCTGGGGATCCTAGATGGACTTAGCCTATACTTATCACACTTTCAAAGCAGATCCAATCTAGCCTGATTTTGTAAGGTTAGAATTCGGGTCTGAAACTGTGCCTGTTAATAACAATTGAGCATAATTAGAATCGAACTTTTCGGACAGGATGCTGCACAGGGTACATAAACTTGCATGTATATTGTGCTTGGCATATGAAACGAAGTGATTCATTCACAAACAGGGATAGTTTTAAATTTTGAAGAAGCACACTGCGACTGGCACATACCAACGTCGTCATCACGTGGTCACAGTCCTGGTGTAAGAGAATCACAAGTGGACATGTTATTAGTTTTGCTTTGTGGCCTTATCGATTTTGAGCCTGTTTTTCCTTCAGTATGAATAACAGGTACTTAATTTCATTTGAGTTGAAAAGTTGAGCGGTCATGGTTAGGAAATAAATTTTGAAATGATATACGGTTTCGTTCCCCAGTATTTTGTGTTCGTATATTAGCCGTTCTTAATGACTTTAAATGACCTTGCTGTGGTTGTACACGGTAACTAGTCCGTCCTGTTGAAGAGTTGAACGCACTGTTTTATAACGCTGGTTTTAAAGGAGCCTCAGCTGTACTAATTTTAACGTGTTATTAAACGCGAATCCCTGAACCAGAGGTCCCCCCCGCCCACACCCCCCATCCCCGACCTAATTTATGGACCTAACCTATAAACTAATTTTGCCTCGGAATGTACAGTTTACGTCATTTTTTTCTAAGGGAGTATTCCCAGCCCCCCTACATAGGAACTAACTTCAACGACCCTTCCCCGCCCGCCCTTTACAAAATATTGGATCCGCCCATGTGAAAGCACCCCCTTCTACATTGCAGAATTTCTTGCGCTGATGTCACGAACTCTTATACTTGTATATATTACTTATTGAGCGTTACCTTTTGGGGGGTTGTTGAAAATAACAAAATATTAACAAACTGAATATTTACTACAAAAGGCCTGTGCAGGTAAATATATCAAATTTAGTGTCTTTGACGTTTCGATCCTAACGGGATCTGCTTCAGAGAAGTAACTAACTTTCTTTATATTCTCTCAGAGGTCAAAGAATACAGAAAATGATATTGCTTGCCGTGACTGTTCGTTGACAATGCTTTCGAGGCGTGACGTATGTATCAATTCAGGGCCTTGCCTAGTTCGAAGATAAGAAACGTTTCTTGCGATATTTTTGTGGTAATTGTTTGATATGTTTATCGTATTCTAAAAGTCCGTATTCCAGCTTATTAAAATGCGTATATAGGCCTACGTTACGGTTGATGAGCAAAGATAGATATTGTATAGTCCACCCGAATGTCATGATCTCGACTCCTTGTGGTGCATAACGTGGTTGCTATGGTGATGTCTGGAATATTTCAAATGTCAGTCGCAGTTGGTTCGAGGTAGTAAGTCATTGACACTTTTGCAACATTTCTTTTGCAAAATCAAACAGTCACATAAGCTGTACTAAGAGAGTATCATATTTGGTGCACTGAGAACCATCCAGGAATGTTGCCATAGTCGATAATTCGGTCAGGGGGGTCAAATGTCACATTAGGCTCGAATAAAGACACAAGACTGTAAATTGACAAAATATCATATTGAATGTGTACATTACATAATACAAAATATTCAGCGATACAGTTGAATGGATAGGCCGATTAGGACACAACTCTTGTAGCGTGTTAAAGGTAAGTGTTTAACATGACACGGATGCCAACTCTTTCTGCAGGGGCGCAATAAACAAAATGGTACACGTATTGTATCCCTGCTATAACCACAGACAGTGGCTTGCGTGGGACTTCAAAGATGGAGGGAGTGAGGGATGGAGGAGGGAGGAGGGAGGAGGGAGGAGGGAGGAGGGGGACAAAGCCAACATTCATCAAGACTGATTATGTCGGGGCTGAACTTTTATGGAAGAACCAGAGGCGAAAGTAGGATTCATAAAGGATGGGGTGTGGCCCTAGGTCCTTGAAGGCGAATCCCATGTAGGGGGTGGGGATTCTCCCCATAAAAACAATTAAATTTAGTCAAATAGTGCATTCTGAGGCATAATTAGACTATACGTTAGGTCTGTCATTAGCTTTAAATGCAAGGTTGGGCTAATAAGTACTCTTAATTTTTGTGTGGGGTTGAATAGGGGGTGCACACCTGTAGCAGTGGTCTCATCCTGCCCGGCTGCATGTTATAAATTCCTCAACTGAACCATTTCCCCCTCCCACTGCACCCCACACTTAATCCACTCCTTGAGCACACCACAGAGCCTATTGGCTTGTAAACTGACAGATATCCATGTTCATTCATTTATGTGAATGTTATGCCACAGCAGCTAACCAGTGTCTTGTTAAATGTTACGTTCTCATGTATACAACCCCATTTTCATCGGCCTAGTTTCATCTGGGTTATCTGGTCAGTCTGCGGCAGCCATTTTGAACGACATGTCACGCGACATACGGAACCGTCGAAATACTATAGATGTCACAGAGACCTCAATTGTATACTGGGTAGGCCTATTGCAAGTGGCATGTACATACACATAATGCGCAGTTCACATCAAGTAAATTCAGAACAGATAAATCTTCATTCGGGTTACTCAGTCTTTAGACACTCATCGAATCAGACGGTTTCCCCTTAACCGTTCTCCACGTTGCAAGCCGAAATATTTAATGAGCACATTATACGTCCTCGGTTGACATCTTATGGTTATGTATTGTCTTACTCTCATGAGCTTAAACAGATAAATGTAAATGTCATCGTAAGTTCACTGTCATCTGATAATCCGTTTGGCGTTCCATGTGATGTCTCACAAGAGATAATGATGTTCGAAACCAACCGAGTACTATGGGGCGAGACGCGTCAGCGGGTCGCGAAGAATGTTCGGTTGGTCTCAAGGCTTTACCAGAAGTCCAACAATTTCTGTTTTCTTGTCGAAGGGAGTCGACTAGGTTTTATTAATTATCAATTCCGTAGTTTTAACTGGCTTGCATGCATTCTGAGGGTCCATTCTGAGGGAAGGGTGGGGGTGGGGTGTTTAGTTGGTCGTGACTAAGCCCTCATAGAATATCCTGAGACGTGAGCCTAAAGGTTTTCTGACTGCAGTTCAAAACTATTTGCTTATAAGGTTTAGAAAGTTGAATGATAGTTGAACATGCCGCCGTTATATTTTTCATATCACAAATGGTTTCATTTCTTTCGCATCTCGTTTTGTCATTGTGTTTTTCCATCTTTGTATTTGTATTTGTTTCACTTTCTATTTTCAAGGCTGTCTTGTTTTTGTATGTTTTTGACATTAAGCTGATACTACAAAAATATCGTACAAGTTCGTGCGATATGCTCAGACGTCATGTGCACGATACAAATTTGCCTGAAGTTAGATTCCACACATTATTTTCCTTAACATCATTTCGCCTTCAGGACGGCGTCCCATGTTTTTAAAGCAGTTGGTTTCGTTTGTAGCTAACCCTTCCACCTTTATTGGGCATACTTGAACAGCAGCTATATTGCTGATGTGTTACATTGAATGTACAGTATACGTGAGAAATAAAATCCTAAAACGTCCATTACTTTTCAACAGATACATCACCCCTTAGCATCTAGGTTTCCAACCTTAAACCATCCAAGGAACCCGAAGGACAACGGAGACTTGTTGTTGGACCCCGGGCATACCGTATGGGGTATCACAGGTGACCCCATCCATGGTTGGTGCTTAGGTCAGGAAAATATGCCAGAGGTGGCACTTTCAGACTTGTTTTGACTATCGTGTTAGCGTATATAAGTCAGTGAAATATTAGCAGACCCGTTCGGCATTAAACGAATCTCAAGTTTCTTCGGAACTCTTCGCTCTCTCAGACCGTCTAACCCCTCCCCATCCCCCACCCCTTGCCTTTAAAATATCTCCGAATTCCTAGGGGTCCGAGGACTCCAGGTTGAGAAAGACTGCTCTTTGGGATACACACAGATATTTTAAATGACATAGTATAAGAAAGTATATTTCAATTGACAAAGCATGCGTCTGATATGAGAAAGGCCTCTTAGGTGAACCATATTGTGATCCTGAAATGTCTTCCATCCATAAACTCTATTAACAAACATTAGTACATTGCCTATACAAGTATTACACACATTAAAAACAAAGCATAGGGTGGGGGGAACCAAAATTTCCGACAATTTTCCTGTTGTATTGGAAAATCAGACTGGAGCCAGACAGTTGGCAATGAACTATATTTTAGTGTAGGATTTTCGTACAGAACAATCGCAAACTTTATAACAATAAGTGACGTAAAGAGAAAACTGCTTTAAGTACTTAAGACTTGTTATGTGAAGCATTTAATGACAGACATATATCTCTGTCACATGTCACGATGTGTTCTCATCTCTAGACAAACGAAATATATAAAAAATAAAAAAAGTAAAGAAGAAGAAAATAATATGATATTATAAAAGAAACATTGCGGGAGCATGGTAAGTCATCACGGTTGCCTGGAGCACACCGCGATGGAAGGAATGTGTCGCGTATATATAGCCATAATTAAACCGCAAGGAATTATCACATTGTCACTTCTCAGGTAAAACTAGTATTAGGCTTTGATCTTTTCAAAAGATCTAGTGAATGGGATATGTTCTTAACACCCTTTCAAAAAGACTACTTTCGTTAGGTATAAGGTTCCCCAGAGTATCAATCGAGAGGCCATAAAGTCAAATTCTAATACAGACACTTTTCGCGCTTAGAAAAAAAAAAACTTTCATTTTAATTATCGTCTGCGCCTTTATGACACGTCATCAAACATTGATGCGCGTCACATCACCCGTTGCTGTCATGTGATGTGTGGGCGAGAAGTTGCTGTTAGGATTACACCCAAGAGTCTATGGCTATAAACCTGGATTAGAAGTTATTTCATGTTCGACATGTTTGCTTACGATTCAAGGAGGGTGCAACTTAAAAGTATAAAATGTATTACATTACTCCTTCACGTACGGTTGTCAAGGTGTTTAATCTTTGGATAATACTCCTTGTTATTAAAGTCATTTGCTAGAGACGATATCTATGCGTCTTTTTAGTTAATATTTTGGTGGAACTGATACTTTCACAATTACCGATACACAAATGGACATACATACAATTCCCTCGGTTTTTTTATTATTATAATATTTTTTTTTATACGATACACGTGTTGGAATTCTTTTTAAGGAGGAGACCATGTAGTTGATAAATGTAAGGCAGATGAAAGCAACCAGTTTACAAACTAAGTCACAAAATGGACGTGATCTCTTGAAAAGATGCGGAGTATTGTGTACAGTGAAAAACTTCCAGCCTCCACCGGGATTCGAACCCGGGCCTCCCGCTTTATATGCGGACACCCTAACCACTAGGATATGAACGCTATATGTCCAGAGGTTCGAAACCGGTAAGGAATGTCGTAATTCCACATGTAGGCGTTTGTCACCTGTATCGAACAATACTATAGTTCTGTTTTGGTGACATATTGCCTTACTCTAGAAGTCAAACATGATGCTAACCAACTCGAAATCATTTGTGATTCCTAAAGTCGTTTAATAGAGTATCACGTAATTTCTTAAACAAAACAAAAATCCAATAAGCTTAAAATACAGCATTGAACCGAGTCATTTATTCTTAAAGGAATTTTATTTCATTACCAGCAAATAATAAAAGGTAAGAAATATTAGCCGATTTTTAATGTCTATTTAATTGCTACCATCCTATCGTATTATTTCTTGTTCCAGATGGCGATGGTTCCAACTTTGTATGGATATGTACCTGCGCATGGTTACGATTACAAATTCATGCATTAACGTCAAAATGAAATTAAAACAAATTATTCCTGAAAATTATGGGTTTTTTTAAATGGCAATATACCCGTATATCCTTCTTCATTTTATTCGATATAGCGTGGTCTAGTCTAGTCTATATATATGTGTGCGTGTGTGTGTTTGGTGTAATGGGAACAACAACAGTTAGTTTACCGACGTTGAAGTCGATGTTGAATTCTCTTGCAACGCCAAGAACCCTTAACCTTTAGACCGCGGCGTATAAGAGGTGTTTTGTCCAGTATTATTTTGACATAATTCACCAATCAAAAACGGTTCCTAAACACCTGTCATGTTCTAAATTTGCTGTTATTAACTCTACCAAGCACAGTCAGATAAAAGGCTTTAGTTTACATTGACCAAGGGTGAACTATATAGTAGCTTTCTGTTGAAATTAAGAAGCAATGAAATTAATATGTCAATTGCGTCAGTATGCCAGGGTTACCAAAACTCGAAAATTAATATTTCAATTGATTTGTTATTGGCTCTATCATGCAGATACCAATGGGGAGGAAAAACTGGTTATATCCGTCCTGTGTGAGATAATTCGAGAGGTCAAGATTTCAAATACTAATGGACTCGTCTCCGGTTACTCAAATGGCTTAACGCAAGTGTAGCTATCATTATAATTATGATATATGTGACCAGTTTCTCACTGACGTTTACAACATTGCGCAATACTTCATAAATGTAATCTCTCGTAAAATTGTAATTTCAGTTGTTTGTTCTCTTCATCACTAAATAACAAGGGCAAATTTTGTCCAGCGTTCAGGGACGGCAAGGCTATGACAGGTGCCCCACACCCCCAACCAACCCCACACCCACCCCCACCCCTTCCCCAGTTTTGTGCAAATCAGAAGTACCCCTTTTCGTTAATCTGAATCGCCCAATTAGTAAACCATCCCCAAGTTTTCAAACATAACAATCTGTATTTTTTATGTCATAATGCTTCAAAGCACTCGTACCTCTAGTATGTGCAGTATGAATATCATGTTTGTATTAGAAAAAGTTTGTGTTCATACCTGACAGTACGATTGCTTTTGAAGCAGGATAAGAGAGGACTTTTTTTCAGTGATAATTTTGGTATCTTTTATCACTTGGCTCCCGGGTACCTCTTCCGAGAATTCCCGTATCAGCCTCTGCTTATGCACGATTTATGTGTGTGAATCCGAAGAGAGGTGAAATATTTTTTAATGAGACGTGACAACCTGCGTTTCCCAATACTTTATAGACTACACTACGAATAACAACTTTCTGCCAGGACAAGGTTTGGGGCGACGATGAAATTATATCTTGTCTGCGGTATAACAGTTCCATATTCGTGTTCCCATTCCAAACAAATTGACTTTTCAATGTCAACAACATTTCCCCCAAATATGCTAACATGTCAGATTATGGTCACCCATGCTGAATTTCCAACAAGCATTTTACCGTGCCACTAAAAGTAGTTCTCCACACCGAGATATTTAGTTGTCTAATTTAATAACTTTCAATGGCTGGAGGGATATACGAGGCATCAGATCCTCTAGTACAGTACTTTTGAAAACTTCCAGAAGTTACTTAACGTTGATATTTTGGGCCAATACTGAAGATTTTTAATATAACGGTTTAGAGTTCATTTAAAAAAATAGCGGTACATTTGGTTTGTTTAGATGTTTTCCCCCATTGACGCGGTTTCTTATTACGTAGGTGGTGGTTCTATATTGATAACCTAACCTTTCTTTATTCTAACAGAGATTACAATACACGTATTAATACTAATTGCTATTCATATTGTCGGAGCCCACAGAGAAGGTAAACAGTATCTTCTTTAACACTTAACTGTAAATACTTTTTATTCTCATCGAGTTTATTTAACCCGAACTAACACCGTCTTCAGCACTATGCTAGCCTTTTGTCGGCTTTTCCAGACCACCTTATAATGGACTAGGGGGCACTTTTATTAAGTGTACAACCAATCAACTGTGAAAAAGGTAAAGTTCTAGAAACAATGTGTCACTTTAAAGTTAGTTACCAAGGGTATCCTTTATCATAAAATGTCGAAATCAATTATCCAGAGAATGTATGACTGACAAATACTATTTGAACTATTTAGAGTGCGCGCTTTTCATTACATTCCCAACAAGAGCCACCTGCCGTTTGTTTTTCTGTGTAAAATAAAACTTCGACACTTTACCACAATTTTTTAATAATGGATATTGTTTATATTTAATACAACGACTTCACACTGGTAGCGCACCAAAGAGGCGCTAAACCATACCCTCGGATATGTCACCATCTTACAAAGCATTCTGAGCAACCACGCGGTGAATCGAGGTTAACCAGAAGACAAATATTGCCCTCCAGACGCGATGGTTGGATATGGACGGCGACCTCGGACGGTAACGCGGGGAAGCATTTTCTCACAAAGATAGGATTCGCATAACAGGCTACGAAGCCAAACTTGTTAACCCCTCCTTTATGTTAGTAAACGAAGGAGTGTCTTATATAATATCAGTAATGTGCATTATCGCGAAACTGGTACAGTCATGCACTATTGCATCAGAATCATTTGTAAAGTGAGTAACTGATTTCATGATGGCTTATTCAGGTTGGGAAGCAATCAACGACGAAACCTGTTTACAAATAAAGAGTAAACAAAGTAAAATGGGTCAAGGAACACGACAATAATCAGCTAATTGTTTTGGAACACTCACGCACGTCATTCGTTTTATATTGGACCAGTGTCCCCCCCCCCCCAATATCCTCCCCCTTCCTTTCTTTCTTTGTCTGTTTTAAGTTTTAAAACACCGAAAAGTGTTTGATTTGGTATCCTACAAACTTGCAGGATTGTATTTTTTCTGATTCGGTAACCACAACAGCAACTCTGCCTGCTGCCTGCCACAACTTTAGGTATTTCATGTACGACTATGACTGGTTTATTTCATCACCAGCTTCAACAATCACAGGTGCGCAATGGGGGAAAAGAGTGGGCTAAAATTGGTTATGACTCACAGACCAAACCATACACTGGCTGGATGAGTTTTATCCTAAATCAAAAAACATAAACAAAACGAAGAGATATACAAAACGAAAGTTTGGGAAAACCCCGCTACAATTTCTGCGGTCAGTTACGATACCTTTCTTACCGAAAGCATCGCATCAGGTCTTGTGGGAGACCAAAAAACCCTCAACTCAAATGTTTTTGTTTAGGATTCGCCAACTTGCCCCCCAGCGACGGATTTAGATTTAGATTTCGTTTCTTTTCCTTTCTTCCTTTCTCTTTTTCAAGTTCAACTGGAAACATGACAATGAGCTAACGAATTGTGCAATGGATCCTGTTCTTTTACAAATTTTCTGAACAAAGCTCTCGTTCGAAAACTAGAGAAATCGGATCATTTCAAGTTCAAGAGGTCAGCATGTTAAATTGGACATTTGAGAAGATGAAAATCGCGATGATCCTACCGGCTATATAGTGAGACAAATAGAGAAAAAGAGGGTTGTATGTCACGTGACTCATAGACATATATAGAATATCTACAAATGAAGAACGACGTGTATAGATATCAAATGATATCAAAGAAAACTAACAAGACGAAAAAAAATCAAAACGTAGGATCTTTATAAGGCGGAGCCATGTTTGAATTTGTATCGATTGGTTTAGCCTTCCACGGCTAGACGATTGTATACAGTTCATGATACTATTTTCAGAAACACCAGCCTAATTGAAGCCCACATGTCGACTTGTTGTTTGTTTAATTTCGCTTTTTGCAATATACATACCTCGATCAAGAAACATCAACGCAATTAAGGTAGACAGTGTGACGGTACGAGTGGTGACATTTGCCTTTGGATTTGAAGCAGCACAGGGACTATTTATTTGAATACACTTATCGTTGCGCACAAAAAACGTTATTTCTTTTTTTAAGTTACCAACAACCACCACCTGTGCGTCGGCAGCACTACTGTATAAGATCAACTCATAGGCTGTGAAACGGTTTCTATTGACCTTTTACATGGCAACTGGATCATACCTCGGGACATCGAATAACCCCCCCCCCCCCCCCAACTCTCAATAGTTTACACAGCATTGAACAGACATTCAACGAACATTCAAACATTTGACATTTGATATCCAATTTCATATTTCATGTTCGACTAAAGTATCAACGGTTGATCTTGTATCTGGCGTGGGTAGAGTATATATGAGATACCTGGCAAATTTTTGTGTCAAATCAACAAGAATTTCAAGCACAAGCTCCCAACCTTTCCAAAAGTCAAGGAACCATCTTGCCATTGGCTATATACGTACAGTTGACTTTCTCATGAGAAAATCAACTTTAGCTGGGGCTACAATAAGTCTAATATCAAACGGACTACTGTCTTGACAAAGAGTAGACTTTGCGACCGGTCAGTAGGTTAAAAATTTAGTTCGCTTTGGGACATCTTTTATTTTGAATTTTG
Organism: Apostichopus parvimensis; assembly: GCA_000934455.1. Lineage (NCBI taxonomy): Eukaryota > Metazoa > Echinodermata > Holothuroidea > Aspidochirotida > Stichopodidae > Apostichopus > Apostichopus parvimensis. The sequence goes on from KN884720.1 coordinate 102,162, forward strand.
ATCTCTTTATTTTTTCCATTCTAAAGGTTATCGAACTTCTGGTTTACCAAAGTTGCGGTGTTGATTTATACACACGCAGTGAATGTAACAGACTTTGTGTGTAATGCGACCTAACTTAGGAGCGTGCGTCTTCTTCCACGGTCATTGTAAATCATTGAGACCCACATGCATGATTGGTGAAAATAAACTATTTGGCAAAGATAACGAGGTCATGTTTATCTATGTTTTACTATATCTTTGTTATGGAATTATTTAGTCGCGGTATTATTTAATATCGGCTTAAGATTTGTCGTGTTTTGACAATTTGACAGAATCAGTTGAAGTTACGAACATAATTTCGGAACTGAACTAAATCAAACACCGATGCACTTAAAATACCGAGCGTTAAAACGTCACCTTTCACCTCGTGTGGGTCACATCCATGCATCCATGCACCTGTCCTGCACTGTGTGCGGTAACAACACTGTTACCTTAACACGATGTGCGTTAAGACGCTGCATTGAACCCTTGTCGGACTTGTTAGTTTCAAAAGGTGTCTTCGAATATTACCATCTTTCGAAACTGGGGAACATGCCTCAGTTTTCTAAGCATGTTGGGCCATGTTCAGGCCTAACACGTTAATTAATGTAAACACCTACATGCTTGGTTGTTTTGTATGACAAACTTTCTACAACCGTGTTCCATCGAGAATAAGATGTGAGTGGCAGGTATCGCCTCGAACAAGCGGCATCCACCGCCGATTTCTTTTACAAGTTGTCGTATATTCAGCTAAGACACCAGGGTGTTCCTACGGATCAAATGATGGCGAGACCCCAACATGACCTCTAGGACATACCACGAAAAGTAAGTCCGTTGCTCTAATTAAAACTCGAGACCGCCTCACCAGACATATACCTTTTTGTAGAATAGACGGCCTATTGGAACAACAACGAAAAAATAGACCTGTTGATGGAAGAAAAGGCTTATCCCCTGTCCGATATATCAGGTGATGAACAACAAGGATTATCCGTGTGGTTAACTCCGACTTTCGGATTTTCATGACCACCACCATTCACCACCCCGGATCGCAACCCATGAGAGGGCATCTCGAAATTCCGATGGTTAAAAAGGTTAAGTGCACGCGTTGAACACGTGCGTAGGTATAGTAAAGGGGTTACAAGCATAAGGATTTCACCTCCGGCCCAACTCTGCCCATGTATGCCCTGTGAAATATGAGACACAACAAAATACCAATGTTATATATCTCGATGACAGTTCGTTTACCGAATTTGACTGACGTCATTCGGCGTATGGATAAAACTTATTGCACTGATGGCGTTCCACGTCTAAAGCAGGTGTATAAAGTGCAACAACCATTTGTCAGACATTTACGTGTTTGTCAGATAGATTACGGATAAAAAGTCGAGACATAAAAGTTTGCCACAAATAATTAAATCTTATCATAAAATACCATCCCCCCAAGCAGGACAACTATATAGGACCACTGGAGGCACTCGATGGTATATAGTATTATGTCATAATTGATTTAGGGGTTATTTTGTACCTGATTTACTTCGAAAGACGTAACAGGTGTGTTTGATAGCTACCCGGTGTTCATAATTGCAGATGCCAGGAAGGCATCATCCGAAGCGACAACATTTTCTTTTACAATTGCGTCAGGTGAACAGAAATCCCCGGCTTGATATCAACATTCAACGTTTCATGTTACTGTTAATACAGCAAGGGGGGTTACATAGGGTTTCTCGGTATACGATATGAGATCGTAACAGCAAAGATGACGCCGAAAAAAAACTGCTATCTTTTCTCGACCCCTTTGACATACACGCCTGGTGAAAAAAATTCTTAAAGGTACTATAAGCCAAGGACGGTATTATTTAGTGTATGAGAAAAAAGTATATTTACGGACTTTATGAGACAGGGCCTTCATGCTGGCAGATGTTGTAAGAAAGTAACAATGAAAAGCAAAACACAACAGACATAAGTACGGGAAGTAATACTAGTATCGTGGATGTTAATATGTGGCTGGCACGAACTTGAAATTCCCGGCATGTTGTTCCTTTAGACTGTAGTGAGGGCAAGGGGAAGGTCTGAAATATCAACAATCCTTGAATGTAGGTTACTTTGCGTGTGAAATCAAGTCTCGAACACTTACAAAAATGCAATAAATGTGTTTCAAAAATATGTTGAATATCTCACGATTC
>KN884720.1:104587-122886 GCA_000934455.1 Apostichopus parvimensis
CATCATCATCAGTAACAACATCACCACCATCATCATCATCATCATCATCGCCATCGTCATCATCATCATCATCATCATCGCCATCGTCATCACCATCATCATCACCATCATCATCATCATCATCATCATCATTATCATCATCATCATCATCATCATCATCATCATCATCATCATCATCATCACCATCACCATCATCACGTCATCATCATCATCGTCATCAACAACATCATCATCATCATCATCATCATCATGATCACCATCATCATATTAACACTTATATCAATCTATGATATTAATGAAGTGGATAACCAGAGGCTAGAGGAAGGCCGCGGTCCGCTTAATATCTGAAAGTTTCAAAAGTTGCTAAGTCTCTGTAAGTGCCGGGGTGTAAAAGTGGTCGCAGGCGAAAGTCTCAATTTAAAGGTGAAATATAATAGAAAGCATTATTTAAGTATTATAAGTGCTGAGTTCCTCCCTTATAAACCCCTTCCACATAACCCCTTCCCATTCTAAATCCACCCACCTCACTTTTTTTCTCGTATATATAGAATGTTTGAGAGCATTGTACTTTCCTGGTGAAGAATCGCCTTTATACCTAATTTGACCATTTCTAATGGCGGTATTTGATGTACCGAAATCAATTAATACACAACCCAATTAATAATTAAACTGTCAGAATAGATGTTCCAATATTCACCTACAAAAATTGCTCATAAACGAAGACCCCCAACATGGCCGAGTTGCCATGGACACCATATTATTTATGATTTTGCTGTATAGGCCTATATACATATAATTTTGATTGTTTTATCCTTTGAATAATCAATGACAGCTGTCTTGTTCAATGCCTCTCTTGATTCGTAAAACGGCGGTCACAAAGAGAAATGATATTTATAACACATATTGATTCAAATTTGATCAATATCCTCAATATGGAGGGACATCTTTACGATTAATAATTGTTGTGTTGCACTTACGTACACACAATTTCAAGCATATACCGGTTGATCGTAACGTAAAAATGTAAGAATTTCTACGTAAAATGATATTTGTTTTTTTGTGCAACACGTCCATGATGACAAAATATACAACATATATACAATGTAGCGAAACAAGATATTTGACGTTACACAGTTGGACGACCTGTAACCGTTAAGTCACAGACTGGTTTCTACATACAACGAAGATAGCACGTGCTTATGAAAATAGAAGAATCACCACGATTATATTGATAGCAGTGGCAAAAAATTAAAATTGCAAAGGGCGCTCTTCCGCTATTGTTGCACTTTGCTTGTGTCATTCGCCACTTGTTCACTTAGTTGGCTTTAAACGACAACTGTACTCCAGAAGCCACGTGGTAAATTTCTGTGGTTTAAACTTATCCAATCGATACTGCTATTGTATAGCTATTATGGACATTAAGGCAGCTTTTGTTGAGTTTACGACCCGAGCCTGAGTTTTTCCTAAAATACTTGTATTTCTTAAAGTAAGATTGCATTAACGTAATTAAGAAATCTTTAGTATATTTTCTCCACCAATAAATGTTATTAAGTGAGTAATTAATGCATTTGACCCAATCCTGAACATTCAGTCTGCGGGATACTTTTCATAGTACCTACTATAAAACACATGCATGTGAAGGCAAATTTCAAAAGGAGTTTTTCTTTTCTGCGTCAAACCTTATTCATACACGCTTACCCAATAAGTCTATCACGTTTGGTGTCATATCGATGGCGCTATTACAATTTACATTTACATCACGAAATTCGTCGTCCTTTCACACGTGAAAGGTAAAGTCAATCAATCAACAGCTGCAGGGATTAGCTTAATCCTACTCTTCGAACATCGAAATCTCTTTATCAATACACGCATGATTCACCTATAACCCCCCCTTGCTGGTATCAAGTTTTAAGAGTCACAAAACAAAATCGTTATAGACCTTTGTTTTTCTTTCTTGTTTTTATATATGGCGGAACCTATAAGGCTTATGTAGAGATATCATGGAGTTTACTAAGGATCGACATGACAATGATGAAGTCTCTATGCATACTTTCTCCCAACAACAACAACAACAACAACCAAAAACCTTTGAAATATAACAAGCTAAAATGCAATCATTGTTCTTGACAGACCAAATACAAGATATAAAATGGTCCAGTCTTTCTCGTTGTGCACCCCACTTGGACCAGGGAGGGGGGGGGGTAGAGACGAAATCTCAGTAAGCTCAAAACATAGACTTTGACAAGTACCGATAAAGTTATAACGTGGCTTGGCTGAGGCGATGGCAGGACGGAGTGCCGCACGTTTGATAAGGTGGATGAAGTTTAGGCAGATAAACTAAGCTGCAAGCTGTGGCGGAGCTAGGGGTATTGGTCAGGAGGGGCGAGAATGGTCTGTAGGGGCGCTTTCGACACTATCTAAGCGGAGCGCCACCACAGGTTGGCGCGGAGCGTACACAATTTTTTTGAGTAAAGATACTCCCTAGATCGCCGGAAATGACCCTTTCCGGGCCTTGCTAATTTGCAGATAAACGAAGACTAATTAAGCCGTTAGAGCATTTTGTCAGAAAATTACAGCAAGAAAATGTGACAAATGTCAATAGGTAGTAGATGAGAGCGCAATAAAAAAGTAAATAATCGCGAATAAGTCAAAAGTGGTAAGAAGCTGAAAAGGGCGCCAGCAGTCCATTTGAGTCCGTCAGGGGGGGCATTCGCCCCCTGACTGTATGGACGCTCCGCCACTGGCTGCAAGCAGATGGTATGTGTAGCCTCATAGATTAGTGTATAGAGGAAGTAAAATGCTTGATAATAATGATGTTAATAGTCTATTTAGTTATTGTAACAAAAATAAAAAAGTAATATATAAGAGAAGATAAGATATTTTTATGATATTGTGCATTCGATCTCTTCCCATGTACTAGATTCGCTTTCCAGTCGTTTCTGTAGCCAGACGAAGTTGGAGCGGGAGGGGGGGGGGGTGCAGAGCGAGGGGTAACAAACGAAATAAGCCATGATTTCGTAACAAATCTATTTCATTTTCATCTAATGTATATCTGCCTATAGTAAATCAGCTTAAGTCGCTCTCCTCAATATCCAAAATATACCATGTGGAATTTTCTATCCAAATAATTGATTTCCTGATGCAGCAAAAAAGGATGCACACATTGGTTGTTGCGGATAAAATATATATAAATATCACTCTAAGGTCATTACCCTCTCACGTATAGCAGATATAAAATATATATAAAAAAGATGTGAAAATAAAATGAGAACGATTCTCATCTTTGCAGGAGGTTGTTTCGGGATCAAATGGTTTTAATGTCTTACTGTGGTGGGAATGATATGAACCTGCTTTATTGATCTCTGTACCAGTCAGGGGGTGGAAGAGTGATTTTGTAAAATGGATATAAACTCGGTGAACATGAGTGATGCAGTGGCGAAGGTCAGTAGTTGAAAGCTCACAGTCTTACATCCGTGGTGAAATTCGACTTGAGATGTCAGGAGCAAGGGCGAGCCATACGTCATCACCAGGTCAATCAACGTACGCTATTGGTTGACTGGATTATGTGCGTATACTGTATTGTAGACAATACAAATATGATCCTATCTTTATAGCTAGATGTAGGCTTACGGCCCTTTCACACTAGGCGCGACGCGGCGCGACGCTATGTAGAAAAGTTTAAAATAATGTTAGTACTTAGACCCTTTCTCTCTAGGGCAATGCGATGCGACGCGACGCGGCGTGATTAAAATAAGTTTTTTTTTTTTTTTCTTTTGCCTTTTCTTTCTTTTCGTTTGGTTCCCTTGTTTGGCGGGTTAAAAGGGGATTCCTTTTTTTTTCCGTTTTGGTTTTTGACCAATTTTTTCTTTTTTCGGCTTTTTTGTTTTTTGGATTTTTCTTGTTTTTTTGTTATTTTTTTCCTTGCCATTTTTGGTTTTGTGTATGGGTCTCTCATTTTGTGTCTTGTTTTTTTTTTTTTCTTCATTTTCTTGCTTTCTTTCATACTTTATTTTGTTTGATTGATTTGGTTGTTCCTGCCTGTTAATTAACATATCCTTGTTTCTGCTTTGTGTGTTTTGTGTATTGGCTGGCTTTGTTTGTTGCTTGATGACTCACGGCTATTTCGTGGTGGTGGCGTCGTTTATTATGGTGGTGTTATTTCTTCGTCTTATTGTTGTTTTTTTTTTTCGCTTTTTATTATTTTTTGGTTTTTTTTTTTCTCATTGATTTTTCTTTTTTCTTTTTTTTTTTTTGGTTGGTTAATTGATTGTGACTTTCGTTATCTTTTGTTTGTTTGTTTGCATGGGTGGTTGTTTGTGAGGAAGGTACGTAGAAAATACGGTATTGTTAAACCTTTGAAAGCATTTCAAAGGAAACACCTTTGTTACCTCTAAGGGGCCTAACTGAAAGCTGTCGGCATGTCCATGGGACACCTCTCACAGCACGTTCAACTTCGTTAGTATCACAGCGAGTGACCAATATACTAATGTCCATCGTTGGCACCTCAAAGTACATCTTCATTGGCGCGGAGTGATACCGCCGAGAGGGAAGGTCAAGTGAACTCTTTACACGCACCTGCTGATAGGATATAAATGGACAGACAGTCTTCATCCTTAAAGTGAGATAAACTGCAGAATTGGTGATCAATTGCTACATTCTTGCCAAAATGTTTGATGTCGGACCATCTGTGGACGATAACAGACCCCTGGAGGGAGAGATATTTGTTATATTATATGAAGAAAAAAAGTTACAATACAGTGTAGAGTAGGCTATACATGTAGGCGTATATAAACTCGCGCAAATAGTAGTTTTATCGCCTTGGGGCGAATAGTAATACTTATCTCAGCGTGAACGTGTAATGTGTTTGTTGATCGGTTTTGTCATATCAAGTTAAAGGTTAGGAACTATACGGGATGTATGGACATTGCTGTATGGTTTTGACAATGACCCTGTATCTTGTGATTTTCGTATACCGAAATACATTAAGCTTGGTTGAAAATACTAAACTGCATTGATACTGAGGTTTTGTACAAGCTGATGCTTTATTATATAGCTATAAACATAATTGGTGCCATTCATTAAAATATCTGTGATATTTTTTATTATTATTTCAACGGCCCTACACAAATTAATAATGTAGTTAAGTAAATTTACATCATATTGTGTGTTTTTAATCTTATTTATCTTATCTTTCGCATACGTGGTTTCCGTTGATACTGGAATATAGAGTATACATATGCATGTCTTTTGTTTTCTACCGTCAATGCTGTATAGATGCCTATTCCGCGACATAACTCCAGGGGGTTAAGAGGGAGCGAAGCCCCAGGTCCAGGAGCCTCAGAGGCCCGAACCTAAAAGAAACACGGTTCAATATCATCAAGCAGATGTGGGGTCTCGCAATCGCTTGCTTCGCTCGATTTAGGGACCCCATCTCATTGCTGGCACAGGGCCCCGGGTTCCAAGTTGTTCATTATGCTTCCTGAGACGCTTTATAAACAGAACATTAAAGGGTGTGAAGACTCGCGCAAAAAGAAACGTCTAATGCCGGTAATCTGACCTAGTTTCGAATGAGGTGTAACAGAAGAGTTAGACACCACCATCGATCCCAGAAAATACACGCACAGCTTGCTACCGTCGGTAATTAGACAGTCAGTACATATAGCTGCGGTCAATACCCACAGCACAGTGTATAAACGATACAGCGATGGACATCTCAGGTCCAGCTAAAGATAACAAGGTATCACGTTTCATTACTGTCTGCATTTTGTAGCGACACGAACAGAACGTCCTTTGCAAGCAACAGAAAGTTAACTTTTTCAGATGGCCGCACGCGGTTTGGGGCGAGTCTTCAATGCCTTCAATGTTAATGTCACTATGGAGTTTATTTACAAAACAGATCGATAAAAATGTATGAAAGAGTGGTGACAGAAGGACATCTTTTCTGAGTTTGTAAGGTGGGAACGTTTTGCAAGGATTTTGATTCTTAAACCTCCCCCCCCCCTTCAGATCCAATGCAGGTTCTCCCTCCCCCCCCCACCTCCAAACCCTCCCAAGTTCATGTCGTTCATTTATCGTTCTCTACTGGATCATTTGAATTTGCAAAAGTGATGCCAGCCGATGTTCCATTATCAGTTTCATATACAACGAAATATCAGAAGAACAATTAAAAAAAAAACAATCGGATACTTCATTAGAGTAAGCCTTATTAAATAAAATAAAGTAAATCTTTAATTCAGTAATTGTAAGTCAAATCTGGATTTAATTAAAGAAAAAAAAAGTCCAAATTTCGACGATATCAAAATTACAAATGTCTTGCGGTTTTATGTGTAACCTCATTACTCGCTACCTTGAAATATTTTGAAGAATATAACATTGAATGTATAAGTTCAAAACTAATTTTGAATTGGCAAGAAAAACTTCATTGATGTGTGTGGTCTTGTTATGGAAAGGTCACCTGGATATGACTCTATAACCATGTTTCTATTGATACAGACGAAGGAGACTTTATAGTCTGCTCTACCTCCGAGAACGATACTTAATAGTTCTAACAGTGACTATCGGCAGGGGATGAGGCATTTATGTCAGCGTAGGAACCTTTGTCAGTATCCAGAAATGTTTCTTGTCCCTCGTGGCAGACCTACCTGTGTGTGAAGTACTCAAGATGCCATCTGTGTATATCACAGACATTAAGTCTTTGATAAGACAGGTATTTGGTAAAATATTAAACTATAAATTACTGAACCGCTCAAACGCTTCCAAAAACAACCAATAAAAAAAGGGGTGGGTATAATTCTTAAGCAACTCGGCCAAGTCATTTTATCCCCTAATTGTTACCATTATAGAATATGACTTTCTCACCGCAGTTGTTTAAATATATATATATATTGCAATGGTCGGATCACACCCAATTTCATTGATTGTGTATGAACGTTAAACCTTGAACAAATACATACACTGCACTTGTCTGTGAGCCACTGTACAGCCGCGGTATATACGAAAATATTCCAGAATTGTTGACTTTGACTTGTTAACATTGTCAGGTAAAATATTCAGTGGTGGATCCAGCCTTTCTCGGGGGGGGGGGGGGGGGCAGCAACATTGATAGATGCAGACATTACTGCCGAAATGGCGGTGCATAAAAACAAATGATATAAAAAGTTAGGAATCATGTCCGCTCGTGTAGCGCGCCAAAATCCTTTTTTTTTTAGGTTTTCCCGAAATGGAAAACTTTGGAGTTACTATTACCGACCTTGTAAAATTGTGACTGGGACCGTGGATTGCAAATTCGGCAATGACTTTAACGCGGACCGCAAAGCCCGTAATTACTATTACGGTTAGATTCGTCCAACACGGCAGCATACAGAAACGTTGTACTCAAAGCCGAAGCCATTAATCAGGTCACACATCCGGAGTCTATGCATGCTTAGTTCTTCGATCGCACTGCTCTCATTACCTTTCGAGAAACATTTCATACTGTAGTTTTGATTTCCATCTCATACATATAGCTTTTTCACCTGTTTGTGTTTGTCTGTAAATGTCCGTTTGACTTGATGTTATACAGGCCTATACTTGACTTCTCGTCGTAAATGTTAAGTCAAAAACCATTTTCTCTTCGTTAGTAAATTTCTGACATGCTGCCGTTGATCCAGGGCAGTATTTAAAAGAGCCCCTGGTGAATATTTGGAAGAAATATCAAGGTATCCGCAAGGGATGTGCCTATAACCCGTACTAAAGCCAGACAATGAGAGGCCCCACATTCCGATGTATATTTTGAAGGACCATATCTATAGTAGATCACAATATTCAAATTGAGTTTTGGATTCGTATGAATTCGGAAGGTCGCGGAGTTGGTTCTAGTTCTGACCAAGACTTTGATCTCAGATATGATATTTTAAGTTTCCAGGACTGCAAGGTACTTCAAATTAAACCAACGTCACTTCGTATTTATTTCATCGCGATAAATTCAGAGCTGTCATAAAATGTATGCATTCGGTGAGATATGGCGTCGGTTAAGTTAACAGAAATTCAAGTGGCAGGTTGGGCAGGACTTGGGGTTGGGGGGGGGGGGGAGGTTTAGACCTTTCCTAACGGCAAGTGTGGAATGCATATCAACATTTGTCGCCACCTCAGAGAATCTACAAGCTTGAAAACTGTATGTACTGGTTCACGCACTTGCTGCGCTATTAGATGGGGCAATACTTCATCCCATAATAGATATCTTTGTTATAAAGGCTCGGCAACTTTAACAAATTTGCCTAGAATTGTTCAAAAATAAGATTGCATGGATCCCTCGCTTTGTAAATGTCCCCCAACAGATTAGTGTATGGTGGCCGTGAAGTTTTAAATGGAGAAACCGATACATCTATATAGAAAGTTGGCAAACAGTTTGAACGTCCATAATATACTTTCCTCTTACCTGTCGTGACTTCCGTTTACATTTCTATGATAGTTATTAGTAGCCCTGCTCCACGTTTTGCTCTACGAGTCAGCATGCGCGTAACAGTTAGATGATCCTTACATTCGGTATCACTACACATGCCGATCATTCATGTGCTACCTCTCGTTACTGATATGAACTTCACTCAAAGAGCTGAACATACTTTACAGATTATCATTATCATTTACCACATGCGTTGAGTATCATCAGACGCACATTATATAACACATTCTTGACATCACGCCTAACATGCCTTTGATTGAATTGTCATCAATCTGCAACGAACAAAATGTTAAATCATATCTTCAGTCACGAAAAAGATAACATTCACAGCTCGACACTTACAGGTATATATGTTACATTGATGAACATAAATTTGTACTAAACTAACCATACACAATATGTATGCATATCAATGTTAAACATAAATCGACTTTCTGTTATTTATGGATAATAAAGTCAATATTATACGATTTCATCTATTGGATTTGAAACACACTTATGAGTTCTATTTATACGCGTGACAACCCCGACTTTAAACTTGCAGCAGCTGTGAAATGTCCAATTTATAGACATTTAAATATTCCTCTGACAGTTTAAGTGTTAACTATTTCATTTGACGTGGTACTAAACTCATTGCGACAACTGAATTATTTGTAAAGGTTGATACAGTTGTTAGTTCTCTCCGAGCTATGCGACCTAGTGTCCGTTCTTGCGATCTATTGGACAGCTGCTTCCTAAACGTGTTTCCCATGGCGATGTATGTTGTGATTTCTATAAGTTAGTCGCAACCCATTAATTTCTAAGCGCTTAAATCAACGAATATACACTCCCTTGTGTTGAGGTTTTAACTGCACATTGACTGATTTTATGGCACCTGATTGTACATGGACGGAAGCATAAGAAGCACAAACACACACACATTTATCAAATATTGGGGAGTAAATCACCCTTGATTTGTACTCTTTATAAATTTGAGCAAGTTTAGCAAATTAAGTAAGCTAAACCTCGTATACGCCAATGGCGATGACCCACGGAACTACATTGTGTATACTTACCGCATGTGTTTCTGTCGGCGCCTCCGAAAATGACTCACATTAAAACATTTAATTATTTGTCTATGTATACTACCAATGAAAGAATCATTCATAGAAATCACCGGTAGCCAGAAATTCTGATACAGTACAATAATAGTGTATCCTATTTTGCTTCTTAATTTGGTTCAAATGTATACATAAGTATTTCGTTGTGTTCGATTTGATGCCGCTGGAACCGGATATTATGTTACCGCAAGTTCATAAAGTACTTGGCACAAAAGCCTATATACCACAGTTCATTACGGTAACTCTCAGTAATGACTTTTAATGTATCATACCTTTCGTAGCCAGAGGGTTATTTCATGACAAATAAATTCATTTGTACGGTACTCTGTTCGTCTGTTTCCCAGTATGCGTCATAACATGAGATTTACGATGAACTTTGACCTTTTGAAGAGATAAAGTACAATTATGGTCCAACTCCTACATGCCGTTGGAAAAACAGCCAGTTTGGTCAAAGATTTTTACGAATCCTAGCGGAGTATTACTCAAAAACCCAAAACAACATTGAAATTGATTAATCAAAGCAAAACTGCCAGTATTATGTTGTTTCATCAAATGTAACAAATGAACTCCTGAATATTTACTGATTATTTTCGACCCCAACAATTCCTTGCCCAGACACTTTTCTTCATATGTAGAACATCAACAGCGTGCAAAATGAAATCGGAAATGTTCAAAAGTTAAGACATTTTCTTTCGCTGGGATACTCAGTTGCCTCATTATATCATTTTCGATATCTGGGAGTACCTGGAACAGTCATCCACCACAGTAATGTGCTTCTTGACATGCTAAAATTTTGGAGCTATTGCAGACGACCATTCTTGATAACGATTGCACATAAAATGAAAAAACTCATAGAAAAATCATACAAAATAATAATAATCATAGAAAAAATAGAAAAAGACAGACACACAGACACACTTTCCTGATCTGATGTATTGAACACCTGTATTCCAAAGAAACAGTTCCCAGAGTCAAATTAAAAACGTAAGATAAACATGCAATGATGATCGTTACAAAGAAAATGTATGGAGTTTACTGTTTGGCCACATTTTAATAAAAATATCAAATAAATATATAAAGTTGAAAGATACAAGAAAAGAACAAAAGCTAGACAGAAAAGGAGAGTACATCAGAAAGAATTAACACTGAGAATTATCAAGTTTTGTGAATTTTATACAAAGTTTTACTTTGTCTATTAAAGACGAATTAGACAATTACATTATGATATGATAATGGTACGGTTTTAGGAATGAAAATATGGCGATGGACCAAGAAATGTAAAATAAAGAGTAGAGAAAGTGTGGCCATGGAAGTGGATTGTGAACATTGACGGCAATTATGGAAACTCCTCTCCTTAACAATAAAGCAATAGGTTTCAGATACCTTGGCATTATAGTCTGAATTGAGAGGGGGGGGGGGGGGGGAGGCAGTGATGGGAGTAAAACTATTGGACCTTGCAAATACTACAAAATCACCAAAATATGGTCTTCAATGTCATCTGGTGGTGTTCTGTTGTAAATATGAAGTTAAAAGAACATGTTTGGGTTGAGAATTGATAAAATATTTGATTAACATGAACATTAACCTAACATTGAAGCCTGCACTGAGGAGCCGATGTCGTCATCTCTGAAGCCTTAAAGGAGCTTTCCAGACTTTTGGCACATTTAAAGGGGAACATTCATAGAAACAATACCAACAATATATTTATATATATACTGTTTACATCTTTTCAATTTTCCTTTTATTTCCATTTCATAGAAAGTTATTAACCCTCATTTCCGTATCTATGATATGGCAGAAATGAATGTAATTGCTGAATGTTAATACATTCATATAAGATTAATATATGTACATCCTACATGAATCACTTTGAGTGAAATGTGATGCATCTTGGACAGTTGTGATACATAGTACATTATTGGTGTACATGATTGATTCAGTGTTAACCATTTGACTGAACATATTTTTAAGTTTCTCAGGAAAACTTGGATTGTCTGGCACTTACTAATGCTGGCTCTCCAAACTCCCCCTCCCCCTCCACTCCATATTAGTTGTTACTTTAAAGCACCATACTGCAGGACATAGTGAAATCTATAAATGAACAACTCTCAACTGAGAAAGTAATTAACACTCCTTCCAGGGATGTGAAATTCTTACTTATTTATTTCCTTGAAAATATAATCCATAACTGAGGCAGAAATAGAAAAATTGCAATAACCACATTGAGGACAAAGAAATAAATTAAACATATTACATTAGCTGAGTTGGTCAAAATCCATACAGACAATACGTTTTACAGTCTTCTGTAACCAGTCATCCTAGTTTTGATCACTTTGTAAAGATACAGCAGGTTGATTAATCAATAATTATGTAATTAATCACTCATTATTCGATAATAATCTCTTATTCCTTAAATCTGAGATTTAACGGGTTGACTTCATTAAAGACACACAAAACCAAAAATCATGACATTCATGGATCACCTTCCACTATAGTCAGGGTAAACGCTGCCCTTTCAGGACATCCACCACTGGCTTTTCAATGTCAAGTGGATATAATGCATGACTCAATTCTCACTTCAGGTACTTGACATGAGAAACTGATGGTGTATGAATGGTAATGGCAGGGTTAACTCTGACTACTTTAAACTACTCAGTCTACACACTTAAAAGGCAAGAAATACTTCTAGTGAAACCAAACCAGTTAAGGAAAAGAGGTTTAAAAAGTGACTGGCTCGATTTGACATCTTAACAAGAGTCAGACGGGCACTGCGATTCCTTGCTTAGTGGAATATTAAAGTGTTGTATGTCATGGAGAAACTAGGAATGGAAAGCAGAAGACAGTCATTGTTTTGCATTGATTTACATAAAACTGATAAAGGAATCAAGTTATAATAACAAATTCATAGCACCTGATGTATGAGTACATCAAAAAAATAAAACTTTGAATTTCACTGAATGTGTTTGTTGAGCAACAATATCAAGTAAAAATATTTTCAGTATTTTTATTACCAATTGTTAAGATCATAGAAAAAAGCACATCCTTTTGACGATGATTACAAATTTGCTTAAAACCTCTGTCAAATAAGTAAAAAGACAAGTAAAGTTACTTTGCTGCTAGCCTTCTACCTGAACCAGAATATTCCAAGGCACTCGTCACGAAGGTCACCCACCACAAGGCAGCTGGTAGAAGTCACTTAATCTCCAAGTTTCCTTGACAGATTCTCAACTTTGTTTAAAGATGGCTGTTTTGAAGGCTGGCAGCTGGAGTACACATAAACTTTGGCATCGATGACGATGTTATTGTCTTTATCCCAATCTGTCGGAGAATGACAAAGAGAAAGAGAGCTCACTCATGGATAAATTAATTAGACTGATATGCCAGGAAAATTATGAAATCTTCACAAGATTCTATGGTGGGGTAACCAGAATCCACCCCCCTCGCCGACAAAATATGTGTCATGTATGGGGAGACACAGCTGGTACACTCATCGTCCTCTTGTACCCCCACCCCCACACCCTACCCATCACCCTACCCCTCCCCCACCCCCTACTCCCTCACCCTACCCCTACTATCCTACTTATTGCCTCTACAGATTGTATAGGAAAATATGAGTATGTTGTTGTTGACATTACTGAGCGCTACTTGGGTTACGATTTGCATTCAGAAGAAATGATTTGGTCGAGGTAAGTACGGTGGGTTTTGTCATCCAGGAGAAATCCCTGGTTTACCAATCTGAGCTGATCTTCCAAATTGTCCAAAAAAATTCCCAAAACAGCTCAAACTGTAAATTGGATAGCCAACCGAGGTGAAGTGTGAAGGTGAAGTATTACAAGCTATTCCACGCCAAAATTATAATTCATTTATTTATTAATTAATAATTTGTTATTATTTTGCCATTTTGGAAAAAAATAGGATCACCTCCAGTAAAGTTGCATGGGTTGGATGGGTTGGCTGTTTACCTGTACAGCTGCAATATTATTCAACACTGCCCGTAACCAAGGTGGAGAAAGGAGTAAACGCATGAATGACCGTCAATGCCGGTCAGCCAAAACCTCCACCTTTCTCGTTAATGGAGAGACAAACCCAACCAACCGACCTCTTTATGCTATGCAATAGAGGTGCAAGAATTCTACTGAATGGTAATACAAATTTACCATGGTGCACTACACTGAATAAATGAACAAAACCAGTTTTATCTTGAGGTGATTTCCCAACAACCTAGGTACCAGACAGAGCTGTTAAAGGTAACAAAATCAGAAGAGAAATCTGATACTTTAGTCCACTGAAATTTGATGACATTTTGGAAAAAAAAACGAAACTTAGACCAGAAAAGACGATGTATTAATCTACATTTTGTTGGACCCAAAATGATCTGAATAAGATTAAACATTTGAATAAGTGACTACTTAAGACAAATCAAAGAAACCAGAAATTGAGCGGATGGCTCATTAAGATTGATACAAAGTTACGACCCAAATGCTGCAAGCAATTTTATGTTTTTATTAGCAATGAAATAGCCCGTCAAATGTAGAAACCAGACATCAAAAACAAACGGAACCCAAGCAACAAGTTACCTTTTAGTTGCTTTTCCAAGTTGTGAAGTGGAACAATAAGTACTTCCATGAATTCATCCTCATCTGGAAGAGAAAAAGAAGAATTTTTTTCCAAAATCAAACATAAAACCTCATAAAGTATGATAATTATGATTAACCACAACATCTTTTAGGTGATATATTTGTCTTTCACTTGGCTTACACTGAATAAATTAAGAGCTGAGAGAAATTCTCCTTATTAGGTATTCACCATTATTGTGGAATTCTTAATTTTGTCTGACTTGTAACGTAACGCCCTCTCCAAATATTAATTGGCACAATTCTTAAGTCAATGACCAAACATCAGGTGATGGGTATGTCAAGTTATGTGTACCACAGAACGTTAGCTAAATTTATACAGTACTTTCCATTTAATGACTAAAGGAGTATACCATTACCGCTTCCACAATTCTCAAATACACTGTCTCGCACAACCCCCCCACCCCCCCAGTCCACTTTAGCTTCCAACTTCTAAAGCAAAAATGTCAATATTTAATACAGGGACTTGCCCACAGTTTCATCTTTAGAGGTTGTACTGACACTGTAGAGATGGTGACACATATTTGCCAAATAAAGAATGCACAATATAAGTATTGGAACGCAAATATCTTGAAAAATTCAAATATTTGGTACAGGGATTCTCAATAAGCAAAAACAACTTGGCACCCCAAAGAAATAAAAATCTGCCCACAATCTTGCACTTTGCAGGTGTGTGGGCCCTCAAAGCCTTCTAATTTCATCACAATACTGGCCTATACCCTGCACATTGCTCGATCTATGTATAGTAAGATTCAGTGTCACCCTGTAATTTAGCTCCGACCAATGTTTCCTCTCTGGCTATAGTAGAAAATAGATCAAGAAGCCATCGTATAGAAGCGCAATCTGTACTCCCAATGTTTCTGTATATTTAGTCTGTCATGTACAACACAGCGAAGACTAAAAGTTTTAACTCCCTTACCTAAGTTTTGGACTGGGCTACTGTTTTCTGAACTATCTCCATCGATCTGAAAGGTATAGAAACACGTTTTCACTTTGGGTGGGAAAAGGACTCATGACCTCAACAACTTCTGCATGAACATTCAACAATCAGAAAAGCTCCCCATTAAGAGAAAACTAACATTACAATAAATACAACATGCCATGACTTTCGTGATAAAAAAGCAGACATAAAAATTACAGAAAGTTAAATGTCATAACTGATTTTCTTCAAGTCAAAGATATTCAGTGGGTCAATTGTCTTTCTTTTTTCTGACTTTTCTAGCAGAATGGAGTGAGGGTGTACATGGATAGTAACTTAGTGAAGACACCAAGGGTTTCTAAAACCCATTACATACTGTATATTAAATATCAGTAAATCCAACTGTGCCCGGATGAAACTACAGTAAGAGATAGAACAATGGATACAGAATTACTAACGCAAACCACTGTGAGACGTTAATCATAAAAATACAAAATTTGAACCCACACAGACATATTACATACTTATGATTCTGATTCCATTATGCTTCAGGCTACCATTATCATTCGCAATATCATTATTATTTGCAATACCATTATCATTCGCGATACCATTATATATTTATGACAAACACAGACATTTTTGTGGCATCTTATGATTCTAGAGAGCCTGATGTCATATTTCTTTATTACTGTGATAGTACTTACATCCACATGGAACATGCTAACTGTGCATGAACTAGTTCCTGCATCGAGGGCCACACCTGATAAATAAGAAATTAGAAACAAGGCTTATTTGTTAACACTAATGAGAATCAAACAATCGATGCCTGTACATTACGAGGGTATAGCGATCAAAATAACACAATGTGAAATGTTTTGAACACCAAAAACACGGAAATGAAGAAGATTACTTATACAGTGCTTCAAGTAGGTGACATGAATCACGTTGCCAATGCAGATATATCCATGACAACGACCACCAGAATGTAAACAAGTGACGAAAATGTTGGAATGAAAATTCCGCAAAAAAACAGGTAGTTAAACTTCTGAATTCAGAAGGAAGAGTAATCGCGTGGTGCCCCAGAAGTGGGGGCACAATAGCAGATATTGAGAAAACGATTTACAAATTCTTTTTGAATTACTTAGAACATCACCATGCAATGACTTTCCTGCTCATTGCCAGAAACTCCCTGCAGACTTCCACAGACATTTTCACCATCCTTTACACGACAACTTTTGGCTCATTTTCCAAAGTGTCACTGTAGACACTTCTTTCTTCCATTACCCGAGCAATAGGTACTCTCTGTAAAGTGCCAACATATTTCAATCACTTCCTCCCATGCCACCTGGTACAATCTCTAAAGTGCCACCGTAGAATTTCTTCTTTCTCACCACACAAAGAGCTGAAGCTCTCTGATATGTGCAAACACATCCAATATGGCACTCCCTCTACATTTAACGCTTCGTCACTTTCTTTTGCTCTCACTACCTAAACCTTTGAGTGAAGTGACAACATAAACACTTCTTTCATCCATCATAACCTGTATGTGTTTGTCAAGTATCTAGCGCCACCACATCCAAACACGGCTCACCCTCACCGATTAACTCTCTGCATAAAGTTCCATTACACACACTTTCTCTTTTCCCTCACCACCAGAAACTATAAGTAAAGTGTCACACTACCACATATATCCTCTTTTCCCTCACTACCAGAAACTCTAAGTAACGTGTCACAACACCACATATATCCACTTTCTCTATTCCCTCACCACCAGAAACTCTAAATAAAGTGTCACACCAAAACATATATCCACTTTCTCTTTACCCTCACTTCCTGTGACTCCCTGTAAAGTGATTCTTCTTACCTGGTGATGATTTTTGTACAGTACCGAGATACCCAGTTTCCTCTTTGAGTTCTCTGATAGCTGCATCTGGAGCACTTTCACCCGCATCTATCAGGCCTGTTGGTTGCAAAAGAAGATGTAAACGAAAAAAGAACATTAAATAATAAATGGATGTGTTATCGATTGTTTTTTAACTTAAAGCTTGACTCTTCAAATGGTTGTCTAAGGACCCACTTATCAAGTTACATTTTTACCCTGACCCAGGTTACCGGTTCACTTTGGATGCAAAAGAGCGAGAGTGCTAAGGTTGCCCAGAGACAGGTAAGCGAGGAAGCAAAGAAAATTTATCAATATTTTAAAGTTTAGCTTGACTCTTGAAACAGTTGTCTATAGACCCACTAGACATTAAACAACATCCTACATATGCAGATACTGTTATTTACCATCTTTGCTGCAGAAACAAGCCCCTTCCTGTCCAACATCAGAGAATTCTATTGTTGGAGTTTGAGTAGTAGATCAAAAATTATAGCATCAATACAAACAAAAACACTCTCTTGAATAATAAATCAACTGCAAAGTTGTTTCTGTCACACCTTTACGCATTGGGTTTGTAAATAAAACCCTTCCCCTGTTTTTCCCATCTCTGTTTAGTTTAAAGGCCTCTAAATTGCCACCCCTCCCTCACTGGGCTTTTCACATACTTCGTACAAATGTTTTGAGGAATAAAATCGGTGAAAATAAAGGTCTCAAAAAAATACCTGCGGGAAATTCGATGGTATATTTTGCCAAGGGAGGACGGTACTGTTTAATGAGAATGATGCAGTCATAATGGAAGAGCCTCTTCAATGTTGCTATTACGATTACACCTGTGAAACAACAGGAACATATCAATTGTTAACAATAATGAGCTGGAAAAAAAACACATAAAATGCTGATAATGTGAGGTATGTTGCCCCTCCCCAAACATTAACCCTGTGACTCACAAGTAGTAGCAGTGCATTCTCACATGGCCAAGCCTCTCGTTTGTATCGTGCTACTGTATATAGGCTGGCACATCAGAACTATAAAATGTTCGTCTACTTTTGTCACTGTCTGATTGTTAGTGGAAGTACACTCATTGTAATAACAAAGAAAGAGTCCAAGCAACTTTCTAGAAGTAAAGAAACTTTACATTTTAAACAAACGCACAAAGATACAAATTACTATATTGTCAAGAGTTACAGACCAGTGGGTCTGGTGGAAAGTGCAGAGTGGCTTCTATGTAATTAAAGGCATTGAAGACTCGCCCCAAACCGCGTGCGGCCATCTGAAAAAGTTAACTTTCTGTTGCTTGCAAGTGATGTTTTGTTCGTGTCGCTAC
>KN884721.1:16678-27773 GCA_000934455.1 Apostichopus parvimensis
AAGAGTCTTTTACACAAACAAAGTTATTTTCTACTAATCGCGAGCGTTTGTTGCGTAAACGTGATGGGAACAATTGGGGAGATAGACAGGCAAAAAAAAAAAACGCGAGTTACGAGAAAAGCCGCGAAAATGAAAAAAAAAAAAAATCGGAAATCCGCGTTTCCGCGGAAGAGTCTCATGCCTGTAAAGCTAACCTGTATATCATATATAAACAATGAGTAAAGCTATTCATTAGAAGGAAAATCATTCAATGATATAGCATTTGTTTTGTGAAATATTTGAAATATATCTTATTTTCTGCCAAGTCCCTAACATGACAATTAACCCGAGCACCACTCCTCACGATCCAAATGTAGAGTTTAACAACAAGGCGAAGGTAAAAACTGGGTCTGTAAATACTCAATTCAGAAACAATAAAGTTCTGTCCTGTGAGAGTATCTTTCCACTTGGCAAATAGTGATAAAACTTTGTAGGTATTTATGCCTATTTAAAGTGTGAAAGTGGTGAAATCTAGGTACGCATTACTAAGATACGATATTCATTGAAATACTCACATTAACTTTTCCAATCGCTGTGAATGTTGTGCAAACATCAATATGCCAACAACCTCTGTCTCTGTCAGTTCTCTTCCCTCCTCATATGTATCTATCGATAGCTTCTTTAATGACACAGGACAGGACAATTGTAGCCCTGAACAGAGGATGATGTTACCAGCATCAGCCTTGGAGAAGGATTGTAGAAGCTCCAGATGGAAGATGGGGATCTGAAGGAAGGTAACATACGATTCAATCAACATTGAAATGATTTAGAGCTATATCGATTATTTATACGATTATAACCTACTGTGGCCAGTAACTTTCCTGAAGGTATCTCATATCCATCTTAATACTAGCATAAATCCACTCCTCGCATTATTACGATTAGGCTCAAGTTTGTTTATTGAAATCTAACATTAATATTAACAGAAACAACATTTTTCTTCACCATTTTTAATATGGGTTGATCCAACTTCTTTATCTAACATAGTACACAATGTATAAAAAAGACAGTAACACTAAAGTGAATAAATGCATGAAACATAAAATGGGCAAAATGACTGATATATGAATGATAACCAGGATGAAATATGGACTGTTAGACTAGGACTGTAGTAAGAAAATTTCTTCATATGAATTAGTTATGTGAAACGTCCTGTTGTTATTGTGTCAAACCACACACCTTTATGAATTATAGATATATTGTCACTACAGACTCAGAGTGATATGTAATCTTTAAATCATCTTGTGTTATGTGTGCCAATAGCTGGAGTACTCCTTGGAAAAATAATTCATTATGATATGATTATCTTATGTGTACATTTAGCGTAAAAGTTAGTACACTGTGAAGACCAGTATGGTTACTAGGATTAAAAGTTTAACAGCGTTTGAGTCCGCTCAGAAAAACTTGCGTCCCTGTAGTCCTCCATGAAAAATGCCATGTAAAATACCTCTACAGGAACACATAATACTGAGCTATGACCCCTGAAAGCACATTGGCTTGTGCACAACAAGAAGCCTATAGTGATAGGTCTATGCCATGCACAAAAAATCATCAAATGATAAACCTGTAACTATTACTGTATACACCAACAAAATGACTTTCAAAGTTCCGAAGCGAGAAATTTTACTGTAGACTAGCTTTCCTAGATCACACAATCCATACTACTGCATGGTAAACAACTTCCTTACAAAGCGTGTGTGAAATGTTATAGGCTATGCATATGCTGTGAATGTTGGAAATTCATTAATGGATAGGAGTGCTTAGAGAGAACACGTAAAAGTAAAAACACTACACGGTTAACTCATTTTATTGAGCCCCTTAAATTTTGTAGAAATTATAAATAGATCTCGACGACACAAGAACACATCCCTAAAGGCCTAGAACTACTTGCTCACAACTTTTATGAAGCCCTGTCGTAAGTTACCATTAACAGTTAACCAATGCAATGTTATTCATAAGTTTTATTTAAAATTGAACAAAGTTTACCCTTTCCTCAACCACCATTGGCGAGTTGGCCCAACCCCGGCCAGTTCCGACCCATTGCCCCTTACAGTATGTAAATAACTCTTCACACAAAGTCCAATAAAAACTCAAGTTTCAATAGCTACTTTTGACGATGCATGAATGTTGCACAAGAAAAATAAATCAGTGGGGCACATGGTCAAAGACAGTGCGAAAAACTTTGCAACAAAGAAAGTACTGCGGTATGAATGTACATATTACTTGAGCAACTCTCAATGCAGAGAGAACAAACGTACTGTGAGGTGAAAATAATTTTTTAGTATTCGAGATGTTAGCTTCCTACAAAATTCCTAACTTGTCTCAACTCACAAATTTTTTGATCAAAACAATGACTCAAATATTACGTGATATCGTAGAAAAAATTCAACCAAAATTTCATACCATGACTGTCAACAGGGCCTAATGTTATGATATTTGAGTGCACACATATGATAGCTTATAGCACAAACATTGTCATCTCTACACAGGAAAGTAATGTTATATTGTTGGTAATTTACATAATTTGTGTTCATTGAGCACTACAGACACAAGAATGTTTCCAGACAATGGGTAAGGAACTACTGTATTAGCCAATCAGATCATGGGAAGTTTGGAAAAGAACCATGACTATTGTTTGCATGTAAATCTCTGTAATGTAAATGTTGTAATAACAAGGTACGGAGTTATAACTCCGTACCTTGTGGTTGATTGCTATGATTTATTTGCTTTAAGACAAATTCAATCATCAGAAGAAATTTTGGTTATCCTGAGGTTTGGAAAATAATGTTCATTCAAAAATATGTTTTGTTATGTTTTGCATATAGGCCTAGTTGTGAGTGTGTGTACTTAGGGTTTCCATCCGTGCGACGCAATTTGAAATGTTTGCGTCCATCTCTGGAACTTTGCGTTCCGGATGCAAAATCCTGCATTCGAATTTTTCAAATAATTTGACTGCAAAATGCAAAATGATACTATCGTATCTTCATAAAACACTTAATAACATAATGGGGATGACATATCTAGTACATAATGGGGATGATGTATTTTGACATATCTAGTCCATCATAGGGATTTTGATATTAGACTACTGACTTACATCATTGTTAGATGCGTTCTTCAGTAGCTGCAAAGTACAATTCTGTTGTAATTTACTATCTTTAGTCCAGATCTGTAACCTCTCTGAACACAGTGACTCAATAATATTGATATTATCAACCTGAAAATAAACACAAAATGAAGCAGTGTAAACTTATCTCTCTGTTTTTACTTTTTTTACTATTCTAATTGTAGTATCATTGGTATTACTATAGCTTAAAGAAAATCCATTGTTATGAAAATAATTCCAAAACACATCCAGCAAAACGTCCTTTTCATACTACCAGACTTACCACTATGTACAGAAAAGTTCAAAATAGTCTCAATAGAAAAGAAACGTCATACAAGGTTTCCTTGAGTATCTTCAGTTGATTAATGATCTGAATTAATTAGTCTTAAAAAATGTCCAATGACCAACTCATATTTTAAAATATTGTTTCCGCAATCTAGAACTACACATAATATTCCCTAAGCTATGTCACGATCTCTGTCGTTGTCTAGTGGTTGTCGGCATTTACACTACTTCCAACTTGTTCTGCACTAATGGACACACACAATAACAAAAAAGCCCTGGCAACTAAAAACAAAAGAATCATACCTCCCAATCACCAGAATGGAGATTCAGGCTGTAACCGTAGTCTCGCCAGTATACTATGATGACAAGTATGTAAAAATATGTTAAATTTAAAGACATTTTAGGATTTATGAAGGAGAGGAATTAACTTTTTCACATAAATGAAACGGATACCTCTACACTAAAAATGGAACACTTAAGACCTAACTTTGAATTTGGTGCTTTTCATCCAATAAATATGGCTTGACTTAAAACGACACGATTTTGGTGTTTAGACTTAAAAGTAATGTTCTTAAACAAATATCCTAAGTATAGGTATGATAAGTTAATAACATTGCCATTACAGTAGCTTGTACAAAGGAATGTGTCGAGCAGGACAAATCAGTTAGGCGGTTAACACTTACTGCTCCTGAAATCAATGTAATCCTCCTGACAAAGCAATTTATTTTGTCATATTTTCTACTTTTGCATCATTCTTGCTTTTACCAAAGGCTTACAATCTGCGTTTTGCACTTCTTATGAAAATGTTACAATGTATTATCTCTTACATCAACTCCTTGATGACTAGATTTAATCAAATAATCAACCAATACTGACAGAATCGATAGTTACTTTTAAGTTTCCTAGATATCATCTCTGCATTGATAGACTCTTGAGAGGGCGAAAGAGGCAGCAGACATTCACTGAACCTTTGAAGTAGAAAGGAAGAAACAAACCAACATGAGAGAAAGATAGCAAAACAGTCTATGAAGCCAATTCCATATAGGAAATGATTAGGAAGTGCTTCAAAATGATTGGAATCGAAACACCTTACTGTGGACATCATTTTGCTGTTTAATATGAGCAAATGAGCCCATAACTGCAGGAAGGTAATAGTGTAATGTACGGTATGTTTAGGCTCGTCCTTAGGTCGTGCTAGGAGTCCATGAAAGGAATTGGTATGCAGACAATCAGATAGATTGTAAAATAGACTTGTTTGTAATACAATTCCACGCACAGTATGTTGTCCTCTGTTTTTAAGAGTGGGGGATTATCTCATACTACCACATTACAGATTAAATCCTCCAAAATTCATGAAGAAATTTGTTGGGTTCAATTACACCTTGGCCTCTTTGATGATACTTATCATATCATGTAGGACATTTTCCCAATGTGATATGAAAAATATTCTTACCTCCCAAATTCACAACTGTCATTGTTTCTTTTTTTCATAATTAATACCGTGATGGCTAGTCATACCAACATAAACAACTCATCTTTTTTCATGATTGTAACACTAAAATTTCCGATTACAATGAATTTCTTGATGATACATCATTTCTAATACCAGTTTTGTCAGAGCTCTGTGTTTATCTCTATTACTTTGGTAAATCAGTTATTTTAAATGTAACAAGAGGGAATACTTGTAGGTACATAGTATGATAACAAAAACATGAGATTCAACTTACGACAGCTCCTTAACAGACTGACAACGAAGCGCAAAACAGAAGAGGTTTGTTAACTGTATCTCTGATATTGTACATGGTTCATTTCCCTCCTTCTCAGTCTCTATGTGTATCTTTTCTACTGTCACTAAAGGACAGAGAGAGAGGCCAGATTGGAGTAAAATAGTGTATCCATCACACTCCTTGAAGGCCATGGTCAGGTTTAGGCAAGCTATGGTAATCTGTTAGAGAAATGAACAAGGTTAATGTATTGTAGTTATCCTCTGGTTAAAGAATCATGCTACATTATGAACGGATGGAGGGTTTTATGTAATTGAGTTAGACCAGTGTTTTAATGAAGTTTCGAGAAACTTCTTCGTAGCGAAATATTGAACTGTATTCCATCACTGGACAAATACCAATTCGCATATCGCAGTGGCAGATCGACGGAGGATGCCTGCCTGCTTCTGGACACTATTCTACGTCAACATGTGGACACTCCTAGTAATTATGCAAGGATTTGTTTTATTTGTTAATAGCATTTGCTGTTCTAAATTACTGGACATTATGAAGGCGTATGTCAGTGACAATGTAATTATACTACTTTATAATTTCCTGTTTGATCGCACACAGTTTGTTCACTGTAACAGTGTCAACAGTGATACTCTCATTAATAACACTGGTGTTCCACAGGGTTGTTGCTTGTCCCCATTACTTTTTGAAATTTACACTGATTCATTAGTCTCATATTATGACAATGTTTATTTCTTGAAGTATGCAGACGATACTGCCATAATTGGGATGTGCACCGATAAAAACCCAGTGTCTAACAAATTATTGCGCAGCCATAGAGTATACTGTGAATTGGTGCAAGGATAATTATATGCTTATTAATGGTAAGAAAACCAAGGAAATGATTGTTGATTTTCGTGCAGTGCAAAGTCATGCCCCATTGTACATTGACAACAATGTGATTGAGGTTGTATCAGATTTTAAATATCTTGGATTATAACCTTCAGCAGCTCGCTTACTTGGAATACCCACGTGAACAACATGGCATCAAAAGCTAAACAGAGATTATATTGTATTCGTAGGCTCGCCGGCTTTGGCTTAGATTTTGATAAGCAGCTTTAATTGGCTTTTTCAGACAATGGTGTTGTCCTTACTTGTGTACTGTGGCCCAGTTTGGTTATCATCCTGTTCTAAAGGACAATGAGACTACTTGAATAAATCCATCAAGTTGTATTCTACCATCACGGATGATTTTATTGATCGTATAATATGTCAGTGTGCTTCTTCTATAGTCGAGGATTCCGATCACCCTCTTTTTGGTTTTTACATGAAACCACATAGATTTTACACGATCCCAGGTATGCGGACAGAACGGTTTAGGCGATCATTTTTACCTAGAAGTATTAAGACTTTGAATTGTATGATATACAAAGATAACTTTTTTAACCTATTTTTGAGATGCTGTAGTCCATTTTATTATATTGTCATTTTATGATGAATATCAATAAAATTTACTTTACTTTACTTTACTTTAGACCATACAATTACATTGGGAGGTCAAAATGACATTTCAACAGTAGCTTACCATGGCAATGAAACGCTACTGCATAAACCATTTGGCCTTTTACTTTTAGTTGTTTGCAGTAAAGGGGACCTCACAACTAAAACTCAAATTATTCGAATATTTTTAAGGTTTGGATTATGTATGTCATAGTGTGTTCATTTATTACTGGCAGTATATGACCACATGAAAGCAATAAATCAAGTGACACTATTGGTAACGACATCGACACTAAGTGTTGTTAGCATTTGAAATTGTTTACGTTCGTATGGTCATTAGGTCATTATTTTGGGATTCAACCTCTGAAGATATGTATACAGTTGGGAATCTGACCTCATGAATCGATTGCTATTATATAACTTTCAAGAAATGCAGCGCAAACTGGAAAAATCAAAACAGGACTTGGCAGAAAAATAAACCAAGCACTTAAATACATGAGAGGGCAAAGGTTCGAATCCCGGTGGAGGCTGAGTGTTTGGACTGTTTTTTGTAGGTATAAGGACACACTGATTATAATTCTATTGTACAATAACAGTACAAGACCGTGACCACATGACCACAAACCTGAGGAAATATGTCTTGATTGCAGTGAAAGAAAATTACTTCACCTGTTTTGCACTCGCGAATTCCAAAACTTGTAAAGTTGATCTCTGATGTAGTTGACTGTCATCGCCATGTACGTGGACCACTTTAGAGGCCAACTTTGTGATTGCACCAACAATATTCTCATTGTTATAGTCTTGTTCCAGCATACACATCATAGCAAACTTTTCATGTTCAAGGTTGTTTTGCAGATAATTTACAATTTTACCCGAAGCAGTCTTATTAAGACCACAGGCAAATCTGTAAACATAGTGAAGTTCAAAGGGATCCAAATAACGGAGCAGTTCAGCTACACTCTGGCTCTCTGTTGTGGCAGAGGTTAAAGATTCTTGAGATAGATAATCAGCAATGTAGTGGGCAGCATACCACTCACAGAACAATTTGTGGCAGAATCTGACTTCCTTTTTGTAGAGAAATTGATCACCAGTCAGAACTTCTTCCTCAAAAAATATTCCAGTTTTAAGATACCGCTCATAAAAGTCATCCCCAAGTCGTTTTCTCAGGGAAGTTCTATCCCACACAATCAGTTGGTTTCTACCGCTCAATGCCTCAAAAGCAACCTTGTTCAACTCATCATGTTTTGAGCCAAAACATACCTTTTTAACTGTTTTGTTCATCAAATGACTATTGAAGCAAGCTATCACATTACGAAAGAAACTAGTAACGGATTTGAATGTCTTCAAGTCTTTGTTCTCGTGGCTCATGTGAGCAAACAAAATAAACAACAAACGAACTTGACACAAGTCACCAAGTAGAGGGTTTCGTTGGAGTTTAAGTATTATTTCCCTGGCAGCTTGTTCGTCACCCTGTACAACTGCTTTTCGAATATATTGATCTCGGATGTCCTCGTTGAAACCTGTTAAACGTATTCGATCAGTATGCGGTGCAAATTCTTTCGGCAAGTAGAAAGGCCTGGTAGTCAGAATGACGTCTATTTCCTGCAACATTTCTCTCCGAAGGATAAGAGAAATATCAGTCTCTTGATCGTCTTTATCAGGGTATTCGTCAAATCCATCCAAAATAACCAATACACCTGAACAATTCTTTATGATTGATTCCACTATAACCTCACTCAGATCTGAGTCTCTGGGTAATATAAAACGCTGTATTGCTTGGTATATTGACTTCACCCCTCTCAGTTGTCTTAGCCGCAGGTAAATAAGTATCGGTACGTTACTTAAAGGGGATTTTGGAACTCTTTGGCACCAATCGTATGCAAGCTGTAGTGTCAGTGTTGATTTTCCGTATCCAGGTTCGCCCTCTATAATTTGCCTACCACAATTCTCAGGTTTCTTTAGTAGTTCATGATGTGACTCTAAAAGTTTCCAAATTTTGTTTCCATGTGCTTGTTCAACTAACCGTTCAATGCCGCTATAAACATATACTTTATCAACACAATACATTCTGTCTCTGATGTAAGGCAATGGTTGTACGGAGTGATAAAGTAACTCATACTTTGCCTTTAATTCCTTGATGAATTGTTCCTCCTCTGTAGGAAACCAGAAAAGTGTGATTAGTAACAATCTTATTTTATATCAGGAACAAATTCGATAATGAAAATGGTCAGAAGAAAGTTGTTTTATTTTTAATTGGAATGTCATTATTGGTAGCTGCTCAACCAAATTTTGCTGTAGAAAATAATGTCTTGATATGTTAATTTAATTGCTTAACTTTAGATTCGTTCTCAAACTAAATGGTTATTTGAACAGCTGTTTTAATTGCAAAGAGTCAATCGATTCCAACATTTGGCAAAGATGTGTAAAAAAAAAATTCTTGGCCCAGACCATTCGGGAGTCATCATTGGGTCATAATTGTTATCTGAAGTGGGACGCATTCTGATGTAATCAGAATGTTCATATCTTATTTTCATAAACCATAAATACTGAAATACAAAAGGAACCGTGAAATTATTGTGTCATTAATTAATCACCATTTGGTAAAGTTAACCTCAACATGAATTTGATATGACAGTGATAAAGTCACTGGAATCAGTAACATTATTATACATTATCATTTGTAGAGGATATGTATGTTGAAATTTATTTTAATTTATGCGTGGTATTTAACAGTATCTTAAAGCAATTGAAGGTACTGTTTCAGCATTCACTGCACTCAGCTTGCAATAACGTGTACATCAGACTTACCAGGTGTGCGGTGAGTCTTAGTCTTGGGCAACATCTAAACAAGAGAGAGGTAATGATACTTTCAAACATATTCTCAATAAAATTATCAATTTGAAGTCACTATTTGCAAATAATTTGACTATGTAATTAACATTTTCTATTAAATAGGATACAAGTTAACATAATGTTTGATGTTGCTAAGTAACCGTAGGTTGTACCTTATTCTTATATAAATGTACTCAGAGTCTACATGACAGTCAAGCTTGCCAATAGAAAAACTGTCCTCATCAAATTCACTCAAGCATTAATAATTTGTTACTTGATAGCATAAACTACCCTAAATACGACATCTGTCCTTGTTGAAATATTGTGTAAAACATGGGTCTCACAATTTGACACCTGGTGAACTCAAACGACCACTGACCTCCGCCCAATGTTGTACAATTACATACCAAATATGCGATCTGTCCAAGCTTCCCTCATGATATTATGTTAGGAAGGTGTGTTAGTGTAGAGAGACAGGTAAGAGGGGAGTGAAGTAAATGTTTGGCATTTGTTGTCTTCATATGACCTTAGACCTCCACCAAAAACAATAATAGGCTCCTTAACTTGTCCAAGGTTCCCTTCTCGCAAGATCATGTTTACAAAGCTTTCATGATTTGACCTGTTGTCCCCAAGTGAACCTTGAGCTCCACCAAAATCAATGGGCTTCTTTCACTCAATGCTATACACCTTCATACCAAGTATGAGATCTGCCCAAGCTTCTAATATTGAGATATCATGTTTACAAGGTTTTCATAATTTGACCTCTGATGACCCCAAATGATCTTCCACTTCCCCGAAAAAAATGAGCTTCTTTTAATCAATTAGGTACTTCTACACATTAAATATGAGGTCTGTTCATGCTTTCCTTCTTGACATATCGTGTTTACAAGGTTTTCACAATTTGACCCCTAGTGACCCCAAATGACCTTTGACCTCCACCAAAAACAATAGGCTTCTTTGACTTAATTCGTTACTTCTATACATCAAATATGAGGTACTGTATGCCCATGCTTCCCATCTTGAGATATCGTGTTTACAAGGTTTTCACAATTTGATCCTTGGTGACCTCAAATGACTTTTGACTCCCACCAAAAACAATAGGATTCTTGTACTCAATGTCAATTTAACCTCACCAAATATGAAGTTGGTCCGAGCTTCCTTTCTTGAAATATTGTGTTTACCAGGTTTTTACAATTTGACTCCTCATGACCCCAAATGACCCTTGACCTTCACCAAGAACAATAGGCTTCTTGTACTCAATGTGGTAAGTCTACACATTACATATGATATTGGTCCGAACTACCCTTCTTGAGATATCATGTTTACAAGCTGGGCATCACAAACGCGCACATACACACAAACGCCATCACCAATGCAACGGTTACTATTATCATCAAAATAAAAACATAAAAAATATAAATTTAGACAAAACAAATAGTTACTATACTTTTCTGTTAGTCAATTAGGATAATGTAGATGCAATGAATACAAATAGAATACAAGAAAATAGCTAACAAACTTTGCTAATTGTGCTATGCACCATGGTACCTTTCAGACAGACGACCAAAACCCCCAGCATTAGAAGTACTACAATTATGGTTGTAACCAGAGCAACTGT
>KN884723.1:0-10847 GCA_000934455.1 Apostichopus parvimensis
TATTTCTGTCAAAACAATTTCCTTTTATTTTTAAATCAGCAATTTTTATTGTAAAATCAAGTGATTTTATTCAGCTACTGTAGTGTGATTTACATCGAACAACCCTGGTATAAGTTCATACAGTACAAACTGGTTCTGTGGCAAAGTTTAGGGTGGCAGGAGTCTGGAGATGGCTAATGAAGAGGCTGCACAACTAAACAAACAATAAAACCAACAGTGACCAACATAATGATGTCACACTATGGTACTCCAGAAAATAAATCCTAACTAATCTGACTTCAAATTGGCAGCAAACCCAGTATACATACTATAAGGAGCAGCATACTGTCATTTCGTTTAATATTACTGTACATCATAGCTTACTTCTGTGCTAGAACATGAAGCAATGTTGGACTTACCTCTGTTTTCAAAGAAAGTCCACT
This sequence comes from Apostichopus parvimensis, assembly GCA_000934455.1. NCBI lineage: Eukaryota > Metazoa > Echinodermata > Holothuroidea > Aspidochirotida > Stichopodidae > Apostichopus > Apostichopus parvimensis. The sequence continues at coordinate 423 of KN884723.1, forward strand.
ATTGAAGAAAATAAATGCAACAGCCAAGTATTTTATAGTTATTTCAGGAACAAGAGGTCCTGCCAGAAAAAGGAAACAAGAATCACTTCAAGATACACTTCAGTATACCAAACAGCTCACGGCTTCATGCTTCCTTACCAAGTTTAAAAATGTCTAGATTTACTTACTGTACCTGTCTCCCCACTACCTTAGCACCCTCGTTCTACCATGCCTTGAATGTCATGGTAACCTTTTAACACAGTGTGCCCTCTATGACCGGCTCCTCCAATCAATGCCCTTCCTTCTCTTTCTACCACCCAAAGTGCCTACTGTACATTTCTGATGCAGCGTGATATTTAGTACCCTTTATAACTCTTATTGTATTATCTTATTTGCATATACACATCACTCCATCAACGCCCCCCCCCCCCTCCTCAAGGAAAAAATGCATACTAGTATGCCATTACAACAACGATTTGTTTTCCAAAAAGGCCTGTCAAATTAGCATTTAGTTTTCCCGCTGGGCCTACTTTCTGGGCCCTCTAGCGCCCGCTACGAAAAAGTGCTCCTGGGGCAGCGGACAGGATCCAGGGAATGTCTGGTACATCCCTAACCCCCAAAGCATCCGTAATCGACCTCCCACCTGTCGAGATTCCCAACAATATTGCGATACCTGTGACTTAAAGCTCAATATCATTTATGTTAATTTAATATCAAGTTAAAAACTCCATTACAACTTACAACGGTATAGGCCTAGATCCAAGCCTAATATTAATAACGTAGGCTACTGTACATACTTACCCCCCTTTGCGCCAATGGACGGTATCAGATTCGCAGCGGTAATAACAACGAAGATACCAAGGAGAAACCAATTGTCTTTCAGTTTGTCGAAAAACCCCATCGTTCTTCTTGTAACTTAACAAATGTTCCTCATTTACAAAAAGTCCACTCCTAACCAAATTTACTTTATGCAAGGTAGCCTATAACAACAACAGTAACTTTTCAACTGTCTAACGTTAGGCCTATATCGTAGGCCGACTAACGATTGCCAACTCAACGTTCGACTGCCACATGTTTATCGTCAACCTACGGAGGCATCTAAGAGACATTACTTTGACTATGCATAACTCTGAATCTGAATGGGTTAAGTCTGCAAAAATCCTACTACAGGACATAAACGCCAACAGGACATAAGCGCTGCAAAGTATGAGTAAGAGTATAAGTTATTCTTGGCCCTCTACTACTGATTGGAAATTTTGGGGTGGGCTCTTTCCACTGGGAGGGGTGAGGGAGATTAGATGAAATATTGTCTTAACATTTCCATTATATTTATTATTTCTATTTCCATTATTAGTCGTCACTGTGATGTCTTTTCGATGCCTCCGTAGTAGCAAGTGCTGCAGTCCCGAAGTGGACTTGAGTAAGTTCATTGTTTTGACCCAACACGGGTTTGAATTGAACACGCCGCGCCAGCATATGCGAAAATGGTCCTTTCCTAACGCTAGTCCAGCTAGCACGTAAAACTCTTGAATAAGACGCCAGTTTTGCATATCTAAACAACACATGGTGGATTGTCTTGGACTCGACTAAGTTTTCCCCGACGCGTTGAGACAGTACCCCAGTATGGCAGTACAGTGAACACTCGAGTAGAAAAATCACTGGTAGTGACTTGACTCGTTACAACGTCCTTCAACTCTTCCCAAGCCAAACGACTTAGCCTACAGTAGCTTACAGTAACTGACCCTACTTAGTTGATAGGCATTAGCGAGCAAGCCAAGCACCTGTGATTGTGAACAAGGTTTCTTTTGTCGGCCGCTTGATAGGTTACCGACCCCTTTATATATTGGAATGGCAACGACATCGACTTTCAAACGGGCAACTATTAGTTTTACTCTTCCTATTTCGTGCCAGATTTGCCTTGGAAAGGTGCGCATATTTCTTTAATTTGCCGATCACTTAGCCTAGGTTATATCGAACACAAGACACAGGTGTTTTGTGTTTGAAGCCTAAGTTTGACAAATTAGTGGTCATGTGTTTACCTGCTTTTTTTCCTTTTCCAGTGGTAGGAACACTATGTACCTGAGAAGTCATTGTCTTAACTTCATTATGCATGCAGAGCTTGCCTATAAGAATCCACCTTTTTCTACAGCAGAAACAACCGTTTTTGTGTATATGGAGTAGATTGCACGTTTGTTGGAATATAGCCATACAAACTGGTAAAGAATAATTTGAAACAAAGGATGACATTTTTACATAAATATATTTACTTGAAATTCATTACGAAAAGTGATTTTTGCTGTAATTTACCTCTGTGCCCCCCCCCCAAAAAAAATCACCCCCTAGCTCTGACCTGTCATAGATGGAGAGGGTGTATCAAAATACAGGATATACTGCCAAAACAATACATACAAGTTCTCTCTTCACAGATTAATCAAAGAATTACCTATTATCTTCACATGAAACATGTTGGTTCATTTATAGTGCTCAGCTATGGTGGAAACACAGTTTTTATGGCAGAAACTACTGTATCATGCCCTTTCATAATTCTACTGTTTTAATTAATGTAATGTAAATTAGATAAAAAATTAAAACAGAGAGTATTATTTTGGTTATACTATTGTGTGAACCCTGATTAAGAGAAGTTAGAGTACACTATTAATGTAGATAGTAGTTTAAATACTGGTTTTATGAATACTAGGAAGCCTGGCCCACCAGTGGTATATTGCTTTAAAGGGTGTGAAGACTCGCGCAAAAAGAAATGTCTAATGCCGGTTATCTGACCTAGTTTCGAATGAGGTGTAACGGAAGTGTAAGACACCACCATTGATCCCAGAAAATACACACACAGCTTGCTACCGTCGGTAATTAGACACTAGTGTACAGTCAGTACATACAGCTGCAGTCAATACCCACAGCACAGTGTATAAACGATACAGCGATGGACAGCTCAGGTCCAGCTAAATAAAACAAGGTATCACGTTCCATTACTGTCTGCATTTTGTAGCGACATGAACAAAACGTCACTTGCAAGCAAAAGAAAGTTAACTTTTTCAGATGGCCGCACGCGGTTTGGGGCGAGTCTTCAATGCCTAAATAAACTCTGTATCACTAAGTGCTAATTTTGCTAGATGTCACATTTTTTTTGTGGACATTTACTATGCAATAATTCCATTTGAATTATAAGGTGACATTAATTTTCTTTAAATGTTGTAGATGCTGTTGAATTTAATGTCTGACATGATTTTGCACTTTCTAACATCCTTTTTTCAGGTGAAGCAACCAGTTATCTGTCCCAATCAGCATGTCTTCTGTGCCCCTTGCCTGGATGTTTGGCTTAGACATAATCAGCTTTGTCCTACTTGTAGAGTTCCTATCACCCCAGATAGTCCATGCAAACAGATCAGAGGTCAGTGTGGTATGCAAGGTTATTGTGTTGTCAGTCAATGGAAGGATTCAAGACAATTGACTAAGATGCAGTGAGAATACCACCTTTACAATAAAAATGTAGAGTCATAAAGTAGGCCTCAGCTGGGAGCACAATTAAGAGACAACTTACTGTGATTTTATCTTGTGTGAGAAGTAAGTCCAGACTCATTGCTAGACATGTACTTCATGGCTGTACAAGTTGTATGTCTCACTAATTAAAGATTCCCACAGGAGTCAAAACTTGAAAAAATTAATGTTTCAATTTCTGAAAGTGTGATAAATTTCCAGTGATCTCATTATTTACAGTAGAGGTTTTTTATGTTTTAAACATCAAGTTTTCACAAAAGGTGGTAATAATTTGATAAGATGTATGAATTTCTCTCTTATCTGCCTCAACTCAAATCTTGTACTTTTCCATCTACCTAACATGCCAGAATTGTTCATAGTTTAGCTCTGCATGTGACCCATTGACCCCTTGCTTGCTCTTCATTCTAAAGAAACACACCTGCATTTGTGACTGATTTTCATTTGCAGAAATTACCTTAAGAATTTTGGAGTTGAACTGTTCTCAGCCTTTGCTGAAACGAGTAATACTTGTAACTCTTTTCAAACTCTGATTAATGCTACAATGATGGTGTGCGTGTTGGTGTGTGTGTTGGTGTGTATGATGGTGTGCGTGTTGCTGCAAGATAGATTGAGAGCAAGGGAGTATGTAAGTTACATATCAACATAAAATTTAAAAAGGGACTGATGAAATGTGTAAAGAAATACTTACAAACTGGGGTACATTTCATATTTTGTGTGTAGACTCCCTAAGGTAGAACTGGTAAACTTGGAATTGTTGTTGGTTTTGGTCAAAGGTCATTTGAGATCAGCTTGGGGCAAAGTCTGTACAGACCTGTAAACATTATTCACACAATATCTCAAGAAATGGAAGTTGGAGGAAGTTCAAACTTGGTGTGTCGCTTGCCGTTGGCGAGTAGATGATCTGTAGTGTTTCTTATGAATGTCAAAGTTCATATAAGGTCTTGTATTTGGCACGTGGATTTCCCCTAATTAGTGCAGCGAAACCCTATTGGTGTTCAAAGGTCATTTGGGGTCAACAGAAGGCAAAATGTGAATATATCAAAAGTGCTATATCTTCAGAACCAGAACATGAAAGGAGCTCTTATGCATGGTATGATATCCTTGTGTTTGTATAGTTTGTACACAGTTTGATAGTAGGTCAGAGTTCATTTGAGATCACCAGGTGTCAAAACTTGAACACTATGTGCAAACAATTTTTCCAGATAACAAACTGCAGTAGCTGGTATGTATGGCTATGGCTCTTTTATAATTAGTACAATAACCCTATTGTTCTTGGTGCAGGGTACTGTACATGTCATTTGGGTTCAGCAGAGGTTACACTCTGGAAATTTAAACATGACATCATAAGATAGGAAGTTTCATCAGATGTCATATTAGCATATGACTTTCCGATAATGAGTACAAGAGCCCAGTAATTCTTTGTGAAGGTCATTTGAGGTCAGCTAGGGAGAAAGTGTAAAAACCTGAAAAGTACTGTAGAAGGGATTAGTTGGTTTTCAAGAGAGACTTCTGATTTGCTTCAAGTCAATGGTCGGTTAAGGCTAGCAGAATTCAAACCTGAAAACATTTCTTCTAAGTTAGGGATGTGGTCAGTAATTGAGGTTATGGTTTCAGCATCACATTTTGTGCAAACGATATAGTTGCAATGAAAGTGAGAATGATTTTTATTTAAGAACGTAATTAGTAATTCCTGAGAGTTTACACCATGTCTGGGTAATATTTCATTGCTCTCAATATCTTGGTTACATCCATGCTCGCACCATACTTAATTGATACATCTCTAAGATGCCGTTTAAGATGTCATTTGTATCTGAGTTTAATCAGAAGTTCTGCACAATATCTTAAACAGCTCTTCATTCTGCATATTAAAGACCTCAAAGATTTACTTTGACATAGAACACTTAACCCATTACATTTACCCATGGTAGTGCTTGTTATTTCACAAGGTACATATAGTGACAGTTATTGTCCTAATGTAATATTTGCCCAAATATGATGCTGATATGACTTAATTAGATTACCAGGAGTACAGGCTGTTGTCAGAAGATCTTTCAAAAGTTCTTTTGCAAAAATCAAAATTTCTTTTCCAGAAATGTATATCACAGTAGTACTGAGCTGCATGAGAGCATGTTCTGCATATACTGTAGTGGCATGTAATGCAGCATACATCTTCATGCATGGTGTGTGTATTCTCCTTTGTGAGTATAGCAGCTTTCTGAAATTGGTGGAAATCTTAAAGTCATTGAAGGTCAACAGAGAGCCCAAAGTTAATATTTTGCCAACATGATAGTTCCAGAACCACACTATATCTTCAAATTTACCAATTTTTAGCACCATCAAGCAGACTACAAATAGCGCATAGTTGTAGAGTGTAACCAATACAGGGACTTTGAAGCTATATCTGAAGATACCAACAAAAAGATGACAATCATGTAACAATATTAACACTGCTCCCTACTGTACCTACCTGTTGAGAAATAAAACATAAACATGAGTCACATTGTCTCCTTCATTTTGGGGGTTCATACCATTTACAATCATGATAATGTTCATGCATGAATATATCCCTACATTGATGTTGTGCTCATTAGTTATGAACACATGAAATATGGCAACAGACCAAACATCACTTTAATGATGGCAAGGAATCACTAAGCCACTTGGCTTTGTGTTTGGTCAAAGCCATTAATACCTATCTGTGTTGTTTTGAAGTGCCTCATACATGTATGCTACCCCGTGGTATTTGAGTTGAGCTACGTACAGTATGTTCCATATCATTGTACACAAGTTTACTCAATTTTGAAATTCCAACAATTCTGTGGAGCAATCAACTTCTGCAACGGGAACATCACAGCTTTAACATTGAAGAGAACTTTCATATAAGCGCACAGATTTGCCAAATTTTCTCAGTTTACAACCACTGACCATGTGACCTTTAGCATTTAGCTTTAATAAATGCAATGTAATCTCTCAGTTTGATATCCTAAATATCATCAGGTAATGATTCAATAGAATTTATGCTTCATTGTGATATCAGTGTCTTGTATTCTAACAAGAAAACTTTGGACTCTCGTTGACTCGTGCACGTCCTTGTTTGTGAGGACAAAACCCATGACCTGGAGTTTGACTAAGATGTATACATCAAGGTGACACCAAAAATTATTTATGAATATTGTTACTCCCTTACTTACATTTAGTTCTGTTACCATACTAGTAAACTATTGTTAATTGGGATATATAGTAGTATGAAGCCATTCACATAGACACTACATCACTGGGCCAAATGCATTGTTCATGAGGCACAGAGTCAAATGAGTTATTTTCTTGAAACATAAAGGGCTTCCTGAAAGGTCTATGGATACCTATGAACAACACTGACCAAATCACTTAAATACATGTATGCATTAGAAATCATGAAAATAGCTGTAAATACCATCAAAGTCTTTTCTTAATTCCAGATTATGTAGGAGTTAACATTAGCTAATTATGCACATTGATGATGTCAACGGAGTGACTGCCTAATTTTCTGTTATGTGATTACTTTGTTTATATACAACCTTTGTGACCTGAAGATTTTTTGAGATATTTTATCATCTTCCTTGAAAAGAGGAACATCACCTTATTCAAATGATATATGTGGGCTCATACTTGGGAGTTAACATATTAATGGCTAAAATATGAAATTTTGATGAACACAATATTCATGTCATAGTTTTTGCATATTTAATGAGTTTCCCAGATTTATCACAACTTCAAATATGTATATATTGGAAACAAAAAGAGCTTTTCGAAAAACTTCAATAGATTTTGAAGGAGATCATCACAAATGACAAATGCACTGAATTTGGGGCAAATTGTCTAGTTGTCAGTACTCAGTAGTACTTTAAAATTGGGAGAAGTAAAACCATAAATCTTTACCAATGGGTAAGCAGTTGTGGTAATGCCAAAGTGAATCATCGGAAACTTGACAGCTCCCTAACTTTATGACAGTAAGTTATAAACTACTAGGAAAGTCTATGTATCACTCGGTAAACTGACTTGACTAATCATAAACAGATTAATTTAGGCTACATTGTGAAAATAAGCACCAATAATTAGTGTTCATCATTTACATGGATAAATGAGGAGACACAGGCATATTTTTCTTTAACTATGAATTATTTCACTGGGTGACCAGGCCACGAATTTCCGGCTATTTACTGGATATCATATCAGTGGATTTTGCCATTTGACAGAAAAAAGGGCACTTACATTTTTCTGCCAGTGCAAATTAGTGTTGCTTAAATTATAAATATTAATTCAGATGAAATTTAAGCAAACGGAAATTTGACTTTAGTCAGTAGCTTCTTGATGCCCTGCCATTTGTTAGCAAGTGGATAAAATTGTCACAGTGAAATTCTAGGCTTGGTGACTGTTATATTATATAATAATTAAATATTTGGCTATAAATGTCAGTTGTACTGCCATATGAGGTTATTTATTACAGTACTGTATTCTGTTTGCCTAATTTAAAGTAGAAAGCATAAATCAATAGTTAAAGTAACTCTGCTATCCTGTGAACAATTCTTCTTCACACCGCATTGGTATAAAAGGCTGTCCTGTTCACGTCCAATCTCTGGTAGCCTTACAAATATTTTGACATTGGCACGTCTTCTGTTGATGCAGTAATGAATTCAAACGCTGTGTCACCTTTTCCTGTTCTTTCATGCCTAGTCACTAACACAGTCTTTTAACTTCACACTTGGGAAGAGCTGCTGATGACCCTTGGTAATGCACTTTACTAGCTTGTTATTAGATGATATTTGGCTTTGTTCCTTCAATTTGCTCATTCCAGATGTATTATTTGTTTTTATTGCTCAGGTTAATCAGTGATTGATCACAGCCAGATGATCATGAGACGTAAACGGAGGTGGTGGGTTAAATGGAGACAAGTCAGGCCATATTGAAATTTGTTTTTAATTAGTTGTATGAGCTATTATGATATGAGTGGAAATGTTTCTAAAAATTGTATACGAAATTGATCACCAGCACATATAATCCAGGATGGAGGGATATAAAGGAAAATTTTCTTTTCTTTTATTGTTGCCTTCAATGGATAGAGGTAGTACTATCACCACATTCAAAACTTTTTGAAGTATGCATGAAAGGTAGTTGGATGAAATATTGCAGCATGTCATATTGTCATACTTAGCAAAGTTACAATACAGTAGGACAGATAATGGATGCTATGAAAGCTTGAAATCTATTGAGAAAGAACATCCATAGTTCTTGAACAACAGGTTGAATGTACAGTTGTCAGTTCCAAGCAACATCTACATTGAAAAACAAAACAGAAATCTGGAGAACCTATAAACTGATGAATACTAAACTTTATCAATTTTTTTTTAGTGTTTGTGTAAACTTAATTTGGCTCGATTAAATGTGATGGGAAATGATAATTTCATGCCTTTGAGTTTGCGAGTCACAGAATCACAAATGTGATAGCTCATAAAGTGAAGTTTTTCCCCTTTCATACACTGTACAAAGGTACTGTGGCAGGCGCGTAGCCAGGAATTTGCCAAGGGAGGGGCGAAAATGTAGGCAAACTATCTAAGCGTAGCGCCACCATGGTTGGCGCGAAGCGTACAAGAAAATTTTGGCTGGAAATGCCTCCCAGATCGCTGGAAATGGCACTTCCCAGGCCTAATAAGTTGCATCTTAGCATTTTCTCTTTTAAAATTACTAGCGATATCATAAAAACATTAAAAAAAAATTTAAAAAATATGCTCAAGGGTGGGCGGCTGCCCCCTTCGCCCCCCTTGGCTACGCGCCCGTACTGTGAGGTGGGGAGGATGTTGTGGGTGAAAGTGTTCTCCCAATTGACAAATACATCAAAGATGTAAAGTCTTGACCATGATATCTCAACTATTTATTGGTTGATCTTCATAGCTAGCATTTAGGTCCCCAAAGTGGGTTACAATACAGTAGATCTCTTCGCTGTCATATCGTCATGGCAGTCCACTTTAATTCAGAAGGCAGGCTGCAGTGCCAGGAAGTTTTGGTGAGATGGATATACAACAAATTCACTAAGACAACTTTTAGCTTTTGGATGAAATTTTAATGACCTGCTAATAATTATAATAAGTATAGTGTAGATGAAATTCATACTTGGCATGTGAATCCACCCAATACTCAGTACCAATATCCCATTGCTGTTTGTAGAGTGCAAAAGGCTCGACAGAGATCAAGGTATTGAAAATTAATAAATACAACAACTTCATAAAGCAATGCTTAAATGAAGGTCATACTGATAAGTAAATTAAACTTAATAAGTACAGGAAATGTATTGTTTATATGAAGGCCAAAGGTCACTACAATAAGGTGTACAGATTCATCTTGAGTATTAAGAACTCTATTGTAAGTATGTGGATGTCAAAGGTCATGCTTCGTGCATAGCTACATTAAATACCTAGTATATACTGTATAAAATTTGGCAAGGAATCTGTAAGCTTGTTGGCATTTTGTTGACTTCTTCCCAAAGGACAAAGGAACCTACAGTACAGTATGTGGGTGACTGCCTTCATGTGTGAACTTGAAAGTGATCATGCAGTGTTGTAAACCACCTACTGTATCATCAAATGAAGTTGTAAGTCGTTTGGTTTTATCTCAAATCAAAGCCACAAGTCAATGTTTCTCAAGTCAAGTCACATGTCATTTGTAGTTTTTGCACGTTAAGTTACTGTACAAGTCAAATATAAAGTTAAAGCAACCTCTAAAGTTAGACTAAAGGTTAAAGGCCAAAATATACATCAAGGTGAAGTGTACAGGTCCATTGGTGCAAAGCTAAAATGAGTAAATTTAACAAATAACAATAATAAACAGTTACAAATGTTGCAGATTGGATAGCAGTTGATCTTAGTAAAAATAGGCATTTCTCACTCCCACTCACAATAC
>KN884723.1:10897-27637 GCA_000934455.1 Apostichopus parvimensis
GGCGGCTGCCCCCTTCGCCCCCCTTGGCTACGCGCCCGTACTGTGAGGTGGGGAGGATGTTGTGGGTGAAAGTGTTCTCCCAATTGACAAATACATCAAAGATGTAAAGTCTTGACCATGATATCTCAACTATTTATTGGTTGATCTTCATAGCTAGCATTTAGGTCCCCAAAGTGGGTTACAATACAGTAGATCTCTTCGCTGTCATATCGTCATGGCAGTCCACTTTAATTCAGAAGGCAGGCTGCAGTGCCAGGAAGTTTTGGTGAGATGGATATACAACAAATTCACTAAGACAACTTTTAGCTTTTGGATGAAATTTTAATGACCTGCTAATAATTATAATAAGTATAGTGTAGATGAAATTCATACTTGGCATGTGAATCCACCCAATACTCAGTACCAATATCCCATTGCTGTTTGTAGAGTGCAAAAGGCTCGACAGAGATCAAGGTATTGAAAATTAATAAATACAACAACTTCATAAAGCAATGCTTAAATGAAGGTCATACTGATAAGTAAATTAAACTTAATAAGTACAGGAAATGTATTGTTTATATGAAGGCCAAAGGTCACTACAATAAGGTGTACAGATTCATCTTGAGTATTAAGAACTCTATTGTAAGTATGTGGATGTCAAAGGTCATGCTTCGTGCATAGCTACATTAAATACCTAGTATATACTGTATAAAATTTGGCAAGGAATCTGTAAGCTTGTTGGCATTTTGTTGACTTCTTCCCAAAGGACAAAGGAACCTACAGTACAGTATGTGGGTGACTGCCTTCATGTGTGAACTTGAAAGTGATCATGCAGTGTTGTAAACCACCTACTGTATCATCAAATGAAGATGTAAGTCGTTTGGTTTTATCTCAAATCAAAGCCACAAGTCAATGTTTCTCAAGTCAAGTCACATGTCATTTGTAGTTTTTGCACGTTAAGTTACTGTACAAGTCAAATATAAAGTTAAAGCAACCTCTAAAGTTAGACTAAAGGTTAAAGGCCAAAATATACATCAAGGTGAAGTGTACAGGTCCATTGGTGCAATGCTAAAATGAGTAAATTTAACAAATAACAATAATAAACAGTTACAAATGTTGCAGATTGGATAGCAGTTGATCTTAGTAAAAATAGGCATTTCTCACTCCCACTCACAATACATGTACTGTATACTGTATAAAGTTAGCATATGCAGTGAATTCATGAAATATCACTATACAATAGTCAGAACACCATGACTGACCACAAGCTACTAAATTCATGCAACCTGTGAACCACCAGGGGAATCACCTGACCGCAAGCTTTTACACCACCATTTAAAACAATCAACTCATATTTCATAAACTCTACATACTGTGACTATATCTCAGTAAAATTATTTGCGTTCAACTTAGACACTGCATGCTTTGTGTCCCTAAACAGAAAGGATTATAAAATCAATTGTTGATATTTGTGCGGGTCAAGGGTTCGCAGATGATATGCTTAACATTGTCAATATCAAGTTCTCTGAAAATGATCTATACTATAATTGTAATTAATACCCAATTGAATATATGCTAGAATATTCTAACATACTGCAAAATGCTTAACTTTGGACCACTCTTGTAATAAACAGCACACGTCTTCCTTTGCAAGTGGAATGTAAGTGTCTGAACAAAATAAATATTCAAGTTTGTTTCAATAACTATTTGTTTCAATCATGCATAATACTTTCCTATATTTTTGTAACAATTTGGTATATTCTTAATAATGTCAAGAAGTCAAATATATTCAAGTCAAGTCATTTATCTGTCAAGTCAAAGCTACAGTCATTCTTTGTCAAGTCAGAAGTCATTAATCAACAACTCAGGTCACAAGTCAAAACAAATGTGACCCAAGTCTGACTTGAGTCTAAGTCATGAATTGACTCAAGTTAACAGCACCTCTGTGATGTACTGGGTATGCATTTAGTAAGTTCTCAACTATTTTACAGGTTTGATGAGTACTTCTGTAGCTACATTTCCATTTGGTTTAGTGGAATGAAACAGGATTTCAGGTCAACAGTTGTCACAACCTAAAGACATTATGAACAACATAACTCAATAAAACCAGTATGAATATTATAATTGGTTCAACCAATTGAGATGTACAAACCTCTTTTTAACCTTTGGTTTCTTTGGTGGAGATTAAAGGTCATTCAAGGCCTTCAGTGTTGATATTCTGCAAACCTTGTTGATAAGCTAGCTCAATAAGTTTTGTTGAATCTCATACTGTACTTAGTATGTTGATGCCCTTTTGTGGGTTCTTTGTTGCTAGAGATTTTGCTCAACTTCAGTTTGTGAAAGGACTTGAATTCATATACAGTATAAGCATGAACAATATGTGTGAGATCATCTTGAGCATCACACACAGTATTCAGAAGATGAAAAAAGAGCTCTATGTTTTGGAGAATTGTTGCTCTCGTCTTTGGGGAAATTGGAGGACTCTATCACACATTACTTTTATCGTGCTCAGTTTGAATGAAGAATTCATGGAAGGTTTGTCTCTGTGATCTCACATTCTCACAAACATTGTTGAATGTTTTCTGTGTGATATATGATTTGAAGTGGATTTACTAGTAAGATTTTAAAAGTGTTCACACTGCATTAGAATTCATTGTAGCTTTGATTCAATGATTGAAGCATTGCAGAGCATTTGTGTGACTATTGACTGTGTACCATGAAGGTCATGAATTAACAGTTTCTGCATTCTTCATGTTAAACATGCTCCTGTATATTCCCACCAAACAGGTGGACGTGAACTACAAGAAGAGACTGTTGGAGGCACCCAAGGAGTAGCTTTGAGAAGAGCTAGAGTGGATCTGATCTTTGATGATTATGAGGTACAGTAAATGTGTGCATTAGAGACTCTTAGTTTTGCTGTTTGATCCCTTTCCAAATTCAAAAGGTGCATGTAACACCCATGGTAGTCACTCCAAAAGAAACCTTGGATGAATTTTGTACATCATTCATCTTAGTACAATTAGTACACCAATGTTGTGTTTGATTCCTTGCTGAAGGCAAATTGGAACTAAAATATGAGATGATGATGACGGTGTGTGTATGTCATGCCCGTAAGTAGATGTGTACATTGTTCTTAAAAGTTACAAGAGCCCTATTATTTTTCAAAAAGTGGATGGTCATCAGAGGTGAAAATCTGAAAACCAAGCAATAACTCCTTAAAAAGTAAAGCTTTGTCTTTTTCATGGAGGTTAAAGGTTGTATGAGGTCAACAGACATGAAAGTCTAAAAACAGAAATGTTACATTTTCATATTCTTTGCCAAGGTTGTTTGGTGTGAAATTTTGAATTTAAAGCTTTTAGGTTTTGCATCGATCTGATTACTCAGAAGAAAACTTTGTCATCCGAAACAAATACAGAAGTCTTGCATGACTGATATATGGATGACTGTCATTCCTGTATTGAGTGCAAGAAGACTTTTGTCATAACAAAACAACAGAGGTGAAACAGTGTAAATATGATAGAAATATGTAAAAGAATAAATTGGCACATGGATAAATATAATCTTTCACAACTGAATGACCCATTTTAGTACAAGAGTACGTGGCGGAGGTTAATCACTGAGCATGTTGGATAGACAAGACTCAACTTACTACTACTGTACTACTAAAAGTCACTTGATATCAAGTGAAGTCAAATTTTTTTTTTAAGCCTGATAACTCAACAAGGTAATCGCTTTTGAGTTTGATACATGGTTCCAAGGGATCTACTCTAAAGCAGATCTATGTTCATTAGGTTAAATTAGAAAATCATTATCCCAAAAGTTATCAATGTTCTCCCCATTAAATGCCATTATATCTGTCAGAGAGAAATCAGAAGATTAGAGGATCAGATCAAGCAACTGCTGTCTGAGAAGAAGATGCATGATACTACCATTCCCTCTGCTTCCAGTAAAGGTGATAAAGTTGAGGTACTTTCTCCAAGTGGATCAGAGATAAATAGTGATGAAGCCATCCCATTATTGACAATACAGCTTGAAGCTGCCATGATATCGTCAAAGAGGCTGGAAAAAGACATAGAGAAAGTAAAAGAGGTAAACATTCAACAGTTGTTATGCTTCATTTCATTATGCTAGGCTAGTAACTCACAGAATAACCATGCATTGTCCAACTCTACTCTGGTGACATATTTGAAGCTTTTCCTTCAAATTGTAATATCTTAGAGAGGTTTGATTAATGTTTCGTACGGAGTCTCAAGAGGAGGACATCCCCATGGGAGGGGGAGTACATCCCCATGGGAGGGGGAGTATTGCCCCCAGAGCTGACACCCCAGGCGGCAGATGTCTGCGGGAAGCACTTGGGTTTTGACGAGTCGCCAGAACAACCACAGAAACCGACAATGGGGACATCGCCCAGCTCATCGGGGGTAAGGTGAATAGACATCCACTAATCAGATGGCTCGCCCCCTTATGGGGCTTCTCATCAGTTCTGCAGGCATTAAACGAAATCACCATACGAACCAATGACTTCAGCCTCGCTTGCGGTTCTTACAATGAAAACCCTGTTCCTGATCAGAGGAGCTGCCTTCACGCTTTTTCTACCAAGCATAACCACATCAGGTTCGAGAACCACGGTATGAGAATGGTTCGCGACCTGTTCCTATAGCCAAGAATCAGGTTCTATCTTTTTTTGCCAGGGGACATATATACATCCCAGAGATAAAGATGCTCTTGTCAGTCTTAGAGGACAAACTGTGGTGCCCAGTTAGGGTACTAAAGTGGTATCTCAACAAGACCCAGCACCTCAGAGGACTGACCACGTCCTTGTTTATCCTACCTAACTTGTAAGGTACCTTCCTGGTAGTTTACGCTTTCCTTGCTAGAGTTAAGGGGTACAGACGTTGACAGGGTCGTAGAGAGTAGTATCCCTCCCTACTGGGGCAGGGAGTTCTATCCCTCCCGTCAGAAACATTACAGATTCAATGTTATGTTAGTAGTTGATGAGGATAGTCCCTCCGACTTGTCGGAGAGGACTACCCCTGGACTCCATATAGAGTTCACTTTGGAGGACAGTGGTCTCATGAGAAGGAAGGGCGGGGACTGGTGGAGCCAGTCATAGAGGGCGCACAGTGTTAAAACGTTACTAGGACATGGTAGAATGAGGGTGCTAAGGTTGTGGGGAGACAGGTAAGCTTGTCACTCATAAATACCCAAACCAGTAAGTTTTGGACTTTCGGTTGGGGTCAAAGGTCAGTTGAGCTAAAATGTAAAATTGTACAAAAAAATGTGTCACAAACTCCTCCTTGACCGTAGGTCCAATCAAGTTCAAACTTGGTGGGTTGGTGCCTGTTCATGTAAGCTCATGTCTGTGTGATTGATAACATCATATGTCAAAGATCAAAAAGTCTAAATATGGGTCTTTAACCACTCTCTGCATGCCAGCATGTTGAAAAATGGCATTAAACCACAGGATACATAAAGAATGATTAGGCAAATTTTTGGCAAAATTTGAAATAAGACAGATTTAGGGTCAGGGGCAAAGGACAACTGAGTTAAACTGGTCTAAATTAACTGTTCAAAATTGTGTGAAAAAGTATTTCGCGAACTCCGAGACTGTAAGTCCGATCACATTCAAACTGAGTGTGATACCTCACCATGTGCTGTGAACTAGTGCCTTGGTGATTGGTGACATGGTAGGTCAAAGTTCAAATACCAGAAAACTGTTTATAGCCATTGACTGCGGCTCAGTATGTTGGAAATAGTTCTTAACCCACAAGATATGTACAGAATAATGGAAACATTTTAAAATAGTACTTATGTAGTTGTTAAGGGTCGAGGTCATAGGTCAATGTAGATCCATGCCATCAAATAGAAGAGTTGAGATTTGCATTTCCGTAGATAGCCATCATGTTTTTCTATTGGCCCTTTCCCTCAAGCTATGTTGCTGCCCATGGTTTGAGTAAATCAGTTAGCAACACAGTGAGGTATAAAGGTAAATATTAAAACACAAACATGCCACCTGTTAACCATGTGCACCATATACTGGGTATGCAACGGTAATCTTAATCTTTTTCAAAGAACAAAGAATAGTTAAGAACCATCCGATCTTACTTGTCTTTATTTTTTTCTAGGCAAATGGAAAATTACGGGATGAAAATGTGACTTTGTCTATGGAGAATGGACGTCTCAAACAATGTTTGGCAGCACAATCACCAAGAAAGTAAGTACTGTAACGTTTCATTCTTTGACATCTGAAGCTGAATCTGAGAAATCCTTTGCTTTGTATTGTACCAACATGATGCATCTAATTCATGTTATCTTCTTCAGGATGGATTAACTTTGTACTTGGTATGTAGATTCATCTTTATTGTGTGTTCTAGGACCCTATTGTTCTTTTCTTGGAGATATTGTTTTGGTAGAGGTCAGGGTCATTTGAGTTCAAATGAAGGTTAAAGTCTGAAAACCTTGTAAATAGGGTTTACCTCCAATACTGAAGCTTGTATGAAGTTCATGAGTCATATCTAGGGATCAATGTCAGCAAGACAAGAACACTATTGATTTTGTAGAGGTCAATATGTTATTGAGGTCACCAAGTGTTTAAGTATTAAAATATTGTCAGCCTGATAACTCACAAAGTAAAGCTTGGATGAACTTCATACTTATCATGTGGATCCAGGTTAGTGAGTACAAGAACAACATCATTATTTGTAGAGGTCAAAGGTCATATGAAGTCAATAAAGATCAAAGTCTGAACACCTTGTCAAAAGGTACTTCCAAAAGTAAAGCATGGATGAACTTTATTGGTGGTATGTGGATGAGGAAGTACAAAATTCCTTTCAATCGAAGTAGAGTTCAGGGATCAAATTAGAGGTCAACAGAAGTTAAAATATTATGGCAAACAGCATTAAACAATTGTACTACAGTATGTGGTTTGAGGATGCAGTCAAATAACTGATATCACCAGAGGTCAATATATAAAAACCTTGTGGAAAGGTTCACTTGAGTTCAAGAACCTTGTTGATCATACAACTTCATGGTCATATTAAATGTTACAAGGAATTACTAGAGCATTTGGTTTTCTGGTAAGCTAGTATTCATCTTTGTAATATTCAAGTAGCTGTTGATCATAGGATTCTCTTCCATGACAGTTTTAAAGTAAGGCAAAGCACTCTTTACACAACATGTGTATTTTCAATGTTTGTAAATGTGGACCTTGTACTGCACTACATGCAGCATTATTAATTCAGATGATATCTCAAAGCAAAATATTCTTTGTGAAAATCAGTCATACCAATTTTGTCATTCTGCAGTTACTGCCCTTGTAAAAATATAATGTACTTTAAACATTCTTCTTTTCCCAAAGGTTTAATCTGATCTAGCTGCAAACTGTTGGCAGTATGACTGTTTGAATTGTACACACTTGGGTGTTTGGGTGTGACAAGTCACTGGTGACCAGGGGTTACTTGTTGTAAAAGTCATGTTAAAAAGACTGCCTTGATACAAGACTCTAAACATTAAAACTTTCGTTTTTACGTTTTAGTGGTCAGTTTGTAAAGGAGCTTTAAAACAAAAACATAAACTTGATTGCAGTATAAATCATTATTAGTAGCTTGCATGAACTTCACACTCCATACAAATATGCTCCTCGTTGAGTTCTGGACAACATTCAATATTGGTGGTGGAGGTCAAAGGTCATCTGCAGGGTTTTTGTTAAGAAATGTAGTAGGTGGGTCAAGTTGAAAAGTAGGCGGGACTGTCTGGACATGGGAAGGGGTCTAAGGGGAGGGGTGCCCCCCTTGCCGGAAAATTGCAATTTAAAAAGTCTCTAGATGCAAAATGGTGCAATATACAGCTGTTTGGTCAATGATATTGCCCCCTCCCAATCACCCCTTTCTTCTGTCCTATTTTTCTTTTTTTTGACCTGGTTGTGGGTATTTATTCCTCTCGATTTTTTCGTAATTTTTTTTTTTTTTTTTTTTTTTTACTGAGCGTCGCAAAGTAGCCGGGTCATGTACGTGCAGTAGGCGGGTCATTTAACCCGGGTCCCGGCTACTAACGAAAACCCTGACCTGAAGTTACCAGTGGCCAAATGTGAAGCATTTTAACTTGCTTCATACTCAACTACTGAACCTTTGTGTGTCTGGGAAAGGGATAGTACATGCCACAGAATTATAGCTTGTGAGTAGTTTATGATAAAGGTCAAAGGTTATGTGTGGTCAACGGTAGTCAAACCATAAAAACCTTGTAAACATGCTAACTCAAGAAATCCAGCTTTAATGGATCACATGGTACACAGGATCCACTTAAAGTCTTCCTGGGTGGCATCGATTTTGGAGGAGGTTATTGGTGCTCAATTCCTGAAAACCTTGTAAACCTGCAAACTCAGTGAGTTCAGCATTGATGTATCTTGTACTTCCTACTTAGATGCTTCTTACAGGCAGGTACGCCATAGCTAAGAAAACTATGACAATTTGTACCATAAAGTTGTTTCGTTTTGCCCCAAATGTGTCTGCATTTGGTTGTTTAATATTTTCAGGTGTGAGCTATCCAAAATACAATCATAAACAGAAGATGATGACTTTGTTACGCACTAACCATTCATATCCGTACAAGGGATGTACCTCAAAGAATGGTTACTATGATTATGTTAATGTTGTTATAGCATGGAGCTGTCTGCCACAGAGCTCCCAGGTAATAGTATTACAATCATCCTAGCAATAATAATACAGTTGACAGTAGGCAAAAGCAAACTTTACTGATTCTACATCATTCTTATTTCACATATATTTAATGACTGAACAATATCATCAAAGCCACCTGTATGTCAGAACCTTGGAACACTGTGGTATAGTTGTATTTCTACAGTGTTTTGGATGTTGGTAGTTTGTCAAGTTGTCCATGCGATGGTTCAATCTGGTCTAGCCTAACTTGATACTGTCTGCAGTCTACAGTAGCCTATCATTGACTCCATATATGATAATTTGCCTAGCAGAAGATAGATTGCCTTGCTACAACATAGTACAGTAACTTATTGGCATCTACAGTATATCTACTGTTTGGACTAGTAGTAGTAACTACTGCACACTTTAATATACATTCAGTACACAATGTTATTTGCGGATTTGCTCACCAGACTGCCAACCCCTCTGCAACACTACATTTTATAAATAAGTTAAGAAAATATCATGTAAAATGTCATTTTAGACCGATATAGAAGATTTCTTGTCAAAATTTCATGACCAAGGGCAGTGTTTCATTGGTGGTAACCTTTGTAGAAAATTTAGTAGTTAGTTGGCTGAGCACTACTGTCTTGATCCAAGGTCAAAGGTCATATGAGTCCGGCCACAGTAGAAATCTTAAACATTTTATACAAAGTCCAGCTTTGGTGAATCTAATACTTCATACATAGATCTATGCTTGTTGATAAGTTTTTGGTTGCGACTGTATTTAGGTGAGGTCAAAGGTCATATCAGCTCGAGGACAGCAGTAGTCAAACCTGCAAAGTAAGCAGGTGCTTTCTTAGTCCAACTTTAATGAATCTCACACTTGGCTCACTGTGGGACAACATCAATATCATGTCCCTGGATTTCCTGGAAAAAATATGGTGACATTGATATGGTTCAGGTAGCATACGCCCATTAAAAGCCCCATTGACTTACACACCAAATCACAAAAGTAATGTGGTCTCTAAGTCTAGATAGAAGTTCTCACTAGCTAAACGCTACCCATCGCTGGATAGCTGACAAGTTGGCATTTCATGGCACCATCAATTTTGCGAACTATGACCGCCCGCAGATATGTTCCTATCAGAGCCTGAAGTTTTTGCCACTTGTAAACAAACCTCTTCACTCAGTAGTAAACAATTTTCGTATGCTGCTCCTGGGAGGCCTAAAGGGGTCGGAATTTGCCTCAATTGACCCAATTTTTGTACCACATGTACTTCCATTCGTGCTCTTCAACATGCAAGCCCCCCAAAAAACATATCCTATTTGATAACAGGTCAAAAAGATGTTTACTGCTGTTTTTTGCACTTTTCCTGAAGGAGAACAATAGGGCAGATGAATATAAACTCTAATAGGAGTATGCCACCTTAGATGGTAAAATCTGTTTTATAGTGCACATGGCTACATATTTATGCGACGCTTTTTTTCCTACACACGATAACTTAATTGGTGCAAGATGGTATAACTTCATGTGTGGTTTGTAGATCCACCTTTAATACTGAGTACAAGAAATTTGTCAAGAACCCCATTGTTGGTCATAGACATCAAAGGACATCTGAGGTAACCAGAGTTCAAAATCTGAAAACAAACACAATAACAGCAAAGCTTAGATGAATCTACATAGCAGGTAGGTCACCTCAGTGAGTAAAACAATTATGTTGTTTTTCATGGCATTCAAATTTTTACAAATTTTTGCAGTTTATTATTGAACTAATGAATATATCACTGCGGTCAGTGCTGAAACCTTTGTAACAAATAAACTATACATATGAGTCACATTAGGAGAGACCATACTTAAGCAACAGCAAAGTGATATTTTTAAAGTAACGTTAGAAAGTTCTGATAGCCATGCCACTTTTTTGAACAGGGGGTGTCAATTTCAACAAGAGGGTGTTGGCTTTGAAACAGCTGTAGGTGATAAATGCAACCACTGAAGTTTTGTACAGTCAATGTAGTTTCAAGAAGCTTGAGATCAGAACTTGTGCTCAGGGCAAGTCAGTATATCAAAATACAATATCATGCAAATATATATGAATTAAGTCACAAGGGAGGCTCAAAAAGCTGTCCCAATTTCCTTTTCTCTTATCCCAGAGGATAATTCTTACAGCAGCTAGAACAAAGTCTAGTTTTGGTGGAAATAACTTTTTCACATAAAATTTGGAAGTCTGTTTATGCTGGTTGAGATGTCATTGCCCTGAAAACCGAGAATGTTAAGGAAAATGTCTCCAGTTATAAAAAAATTTCACTGATAATAACCTTTCTTACTCAAATTTTCTAAAAATTAGCCCCATATATTGATTGCTCAATTAAGGAGATTATTCTATAAATAACTTTGATGAAGCTACTTTCTCTTTTTGATAAATGATAACTGTACAAATAATCAATTATTACAATACTTTGCATATAAACCAATTTGCCTATTCCATTTAGGTAGATCTTGTGTGTAATGTTGTTTATATACCTTATTCTCTATGTGTTTCCCTTTGATGGTAGTTGCAATTTGTCGTGTAAAATTTAAAGGCATTCTTTGCTTTCAATAATATTTGATAATGAAGGCTGCTACAGTCTATAGCTGGACTAGCCAAATTTCATTTCAAATAATTAAGTATCAGTTGCAAGTTTTAACATTTTCAAACTTCCTTTTTCATGTGAGTAGTGTTATTATGAAAAACAGGTCTGGGTGAGAAAATGTTGAGAATTCAATGAAATTCAGTTTCTTATACTCATTAAACTTCAAATTGTGAAGAATCTAGAAGGTGTCTTAGGTTGATGAAATACAATCTCATTTTGAATAACACTGAGTAGCTATACAACAGGTATCAAAAAAAACCTAAACATATTTAAAAAGAACTACTAAATGCTCTTCAGAGCATTTCCTGTTGGATGTTGCCTTATAAATATTCCAAAAAACATGATGACATGTATGGTAACATTTGCCTGGACAAATTGCTACACCAAGATAATACCCTCCCTCGGTCCCCCTCCCCTTCTTTCCCTCCCCCCCATCCCCCAAAATTGTTTTCACCCTAATGTATGCAGGAACGTTGTATTCATCCCTAAGAATTTTTTACTTTAGCAGTAAAACTGCTCCTTTTTGAAGAAATGAGGTGTTCCATTCTCAAATTTGCTAGTACAAGTTTTCCTCTGGCTTGCCTCTGTCTCTGTGTTGGCACGTTTTAACAGCCATTCATACTTATCCTGAAGGGAAATATTGATCCACTACTCCGTAAGTTAAGCTGATTATAACTTCTGTGAAGGTGTCTCCCATAGTGCTGTACAAAGGTGTGATTGATCTGTTATTGATCCCGGGTATGGGGCTTTGTCAAACTTGTGACAGTTGAAGCTCTGGAGCAGTGAAGGTAGAGTAAACAGTCATGAAATATGGACGAACCACCAAAGGGGAAGACCCAAAATATCGTAAAATATTCAGGAATATTAGTAGAGCTGAAAGGGACTACTTTAGAAACGGAAGGATGAGGAGGAAACTAGTGCAGAGATTGCAGCTATTGTGCATGTATTGAAGGATAAAAGGAAGAGAGATAAGGAGGACTCAGGAACAGCAGCAATGAGAGGCAGATCATTACAATCCTATCACAAATGATGATAAAAAGCTAGTTAAGTTAGACACCAACTGCTATTAATAGGATTTTATTAGAGAACAATAGAGAATGATAAATTACTATCACTGCCAAGACAGACAAATTTACTGATTAGATTCAGATAAAAATGGTACAACTGTCACTTGAAGACAATTAGTGTGAACAGTAACAATATGTTAAAATTTGTTTCTAAGAAAGTTGCCTCACACATTCCATGTCATGTCAAATGAAGAGTTAGAGCGACTGCCAGAGTTGGCTTGATGTGGTGTAGGACATGTCAATTTGAACAGCACTTACTATTACTCATACTATTAACTGCATAACATTGCAGTCCAACTAAGTGAGCATTACTGACAAAATAGTAGGTAAACAGCATCAGTCAATGTGAAATGTAGAAAATGGTCAGCATTTCATCTTTACACTTGGTTGAGAATTTTCTGTTCCATTTGCAATCAAAATTCAGTCCATAAAGACCAGTTTTCTACTTTCACACATCCATACAGCTTAATCTTTAATATTCCTATGGTGCAAGCTCCAAGAACCAATCACCTCTGCTTCTAGTTTGGTAAGATAGTTAGTCAGCTGAAACTTGCCAATGACCTGTGCTTGCATCCTCTTTATCTGTGGAAATTCATTAAGAACTTCATTCCTTTCTTACCATCTCTTTTACATGCTATCTGATCTAGCCTAGCCTATAACTGATAGCTATTTGACCCTGTGACCTAGATGACCCACCCTCTCTAGGGTCACTGCACAATGCCTTCCCAGTCTACCCTGAGTCAGAAGTGCTCAACATAATCTCCTAGCCATGAGTTTCATTGGCTTGAACTTGTTTGGGTTTACATTCTTGGAGGAAGCTTTCAAAGTCTGAAGCATGTTTTAATCTATTTCAAATTCTGAACAAGGAACCTTAAAATGTTCTGTGTTTTATGAACATGTGTTCTCAGACATTGCTCGTGAACATGCTTTAGAAGAGAGATGTTCTGATACAGAGACCTGTTGTGTTCTGTGTTATCTGCATAAATTCAACAATAAATCTCATGTATCATGGCACAATAATGCATGATGGTTTTAATACAAGTTTTCTTTTAATCTTATTGGATGTCAATGACAGTGGCTCTTCTGTGTGTGGAATGTGTGGCCAGTGTGGGGCTCCATCAATATAAGTAGAAGGCCAAGTACTGAAAAGTTGCAGAAAACAGACAGGTTGAGACTGCAAGAGCATGTCAGTTATTTGAACTGCTTGTTACCTAGTCATAAATTAATGCAAATTGATACAACAATTAGTGCAAGATGACTTTCTCCTTTATCAAAGAAGATGTGCATACCCAAATTAAATGTCAGACAATTAACTGCATCGGCATATCGATTGTACAAATGTACTAACATTAATGACTTTTCTCCTTTCAACAGGTTTGAGAAGTATGCCCAAACAGCATTACAGGTGAAAGTAAATCAATGCGTGAAGGAGGTAACACAGTTAAAGAAAGCTCTAAGGAAGGGCGATGCTTACGTTGAGGAGCTTCAACATCAGCTAAGGATTTATCAAAACAGATATGGAGAACTTAACCTGGCTACAATCTCAATAGCTAACCATCCCAAACAAAATAGGTTTCTCGCAGAGAAGTCAGTATGTACAGCCCTCCCATCCACCAGAGTTTTCGAGGATGAAAAACGTCCACCAGTTAAAGCCTTGGTCTACACGGGGAACAATACTGCAGAGAAGGAAGTCTTTGATAGGTGGGAGGAGGAGGAGGAGGAGGAGGAGTGTGAAGATGACCCACTATCTGACTCTACCCCATTCAAGAGAAGACAGATAATGGTTGTTAACAGTGGCATTAAGTGTGTTAAAACTGACTACATTCCAAACACTCAAAAACTAAATCATAGGTTAGATCAGACACCAAGTATTTCTATTTTGAGAACTGTAGATTCCATGAGACTTTCACCACCAGGAGATGAATCTGATGATATGGACAAAGATGACTATGGAATCAGTACAAAGTTGCAAAGTTTTCTCAACAAGGGTAAAAAAGGAACAGAAGAGATCAACCTCCAAAGAGGAGTATTATCCCAAGTCTGTCAATCTCCAAGCAGTCTTAACACTAATAGTGATGACAATGTTGGAATCAGTATAAAAGATAAAAACAATGGATTTAATCAAGGTGACCATTGATAGATTTCCCTTAGTGCCTGCTATAACTAAATTGGGTTGGGCTGTGCAAATGAAATCATTGTCTTTTATTAAATGTTCTCAAGAAAGGGTGGCAAGGAATCACAAGCCATTTGGCCTTTCTTTTTACATTCCTTGCTGCAGGGGGATGTATCTTTGTGGTCTTGATGGTGTGTGCGTGCATAGGTGTGTGTGTGTGTATGATTGCTTGTAAACACGAGAACTCAAAAAGTATGTGCTGACTGAAGTTGACACTTAGTAAATTTGACATATTCAGTACAAGAACCCTTAAGAAATTGGCGTAGATGAAGGTCACTTTGGGCCGATAGAGGTCAAAGTCTGAGAACCTTCTAAACATGATAACTCAAGAAGCGTAACTTTTTGGATCTTCAATTTGGGCATGTAGATCTTCCTTAGTAAGTTCAAGAGCCCTGTCAAAATTGGTGGAGATCAAAGCTCAACATAAGTGAAAGTCTGTAAAATTCTTGTAAGCACCATAAATCAAAACCAAGCTTGGAAGGACTTCATACTTGTCATGTGCATGCACCTTAATGTGAACAAGAATCCTGTTGATATTTGTTGAGGTTGAAGGTATGATGTTATCATCAACGTCTAAACAACCTTGTAGACATGATAACTTCAAAATTGAGTCAAAGTTCATATACATTATACAGTATGTGAATCAATCATAATAAGTGCGACAACCCAAGGTTTTTTATTGTGGTCAAAGGTCAACAGAGGTCAAATTCTGAAGATCTTGTAAACAGTATAACTTAAAAATTGAAGCTTCAATGAAATTCATATTTCACCTTCGTGAGTACAAATACCATCTTGTGTTTCAAAGAGGTCAATGGTCAACAGAGGTCAAAGCTGAAAACCTTGTCAACACAAAAACTCAACATCTTTGTATTTTTACTCTGTTAAGTTGTCTTGCCAAATCATTCTTGAATGTGAATCATTCGATATGCAATTTGTTTAAGGAACCTATGGAGGCAGTTGTTATGCATATCTCTGCTCTTTACTTGTAAATTACTTTGAACATTCACTAATGCAATGAAGTACCTCAAGGAGCACATGTATGAAGTAGGAACCTTTATATGACCTTTGTAGTAATTACTGTAACATCAAAAATGATTCTTGTTAGAAATAAAAGAGATTGCAAGGAGGCTTCCATAATTTGTCAAGAATTTATATTTTGTGAAATGTTTTTAGTATTTAGCAATGTTTTGCACATGCACCATTGCCGATCTCTTAATGTTCCTTTATACTCTATTTATAGCACACATCTCCTTACAATGGAAATGTCTACTCAAGAAGGCACCAACTTAGCCCCATATATATTTCAAAGTTAAATATGGACAAAATTTCTACTTTGAAGCCCAAAGTTATGTCAGTCTTCTTTACCACAACCTTTTAGTTGTTCTTACACTTTATGGTACCTTCTTATGCTTCATCATTGACAAACGTCTTAAATTACAAAGGAAATGATGGTTTTACTCTTTACACCACAACTCCCTTGCTCCCACGTACCTCTCTAACCCCTTGATACCATACACGTTTAAGTTTCCATACCTAAGGATTGAAAGTAGCTTACATATAGTCAAGAAAGCCGGGAATTTTACCAGATTTAATACATACATGTAGCGTCTCCGGTATGTCCAAGAACCCGTCCATATTTATAACGGTAAAAGGTCTAAACAGTTGCAGTTGTGATTTTAATGGTTTTAATGAAATTTGGGCGAGGAGCAATATCATCATGTCATCGTGACACAACTTGAAAATCGATTCTTTCTCAAGTGGTAGGTTCCTACGATGAGTATAACGGCGTCCGCCTGGGCGGGGGGGGGGGGGGGGTATGGAGGGAAATCCCCGGAAAATCAATGTAGTAAAATATGAGGAAGAATTATCACAAATGTTGTCATTGGCTTCAAGAGTCCAGAAACACTGCAGCTCACCCCACTCCAGGACTTTGGGAAATATTCCACAGAATAAAATAAAAGTGAATCCTGTTTCTGACATGTATTTATGAGCTTCAAAATAGCAAGCAAAGGCCAAGAGCTATCTGAAAATACTGCCGCTTCGGCGCATCCCTGTACTCCCAGTCGGTAACAGTGCTCACAATTGGAAATACTTCCTACAGGTAACCACGGTAACCAGCTGTACTTGTAAAGCAATTCGTCCCCTTTTAAAGCGTTAATCGTTCAGTAACTGCAATCAGTCTCAAGAAAAGCTGATCGGTCTCAAATCGATCTACTGTACACTCCCTCGAGAG
>KN884724.1:49404-64618 GCA_000934455.1 Apostichopus parvimensis
TGAAACAGATCTTTGCAACAATACCTTATCGAATAAATCAATATGTCGTCTCATTGATGCTACAACCGTTCTGCCTTCATTGAACAGGAATACCAGTATGAAGTAAAAGGAAAGTGGTTTAGCTGGAACTTCTCTTGGAATGTGATAAGTTATGATGTTATGCTCCTAAAAGGCCGAAACAAATTTCACCCCTCCCCCCCCCCATTTCGTGCAAAAATCATGATAACATTCTTGTTGTTGATACGAATATGATGATTGTTCCAAATAATTTGATTCCCAAAGTTGTCAGACGGAGACTTAAAAGAAGCTTTCAGCTACGCTCTTACATCTAATACAATATCAGAAAAGGCTTGGAGATCACTCCTCACTCCAGCAATTACACTGAAAAGCAAGTTGTCTAAATTTCAGCCTCAAGAGATCCTTCCCACTGTGTGTGACCGAAATGCCTAGCATCGCAATGGGACCATTTGAAAACTTAAAATCATAGCGCTCTACTAAAACGGGAGGTTGATGGATGTAAGAGCCAAGAGGAAACAGAATGGATTTATCTAAATTAAAAGTGAGACCTGATGACAATTTATAAATGTTAATAGCACGGAGTACCTCGTGTGAGGATTCAAGGCTACCATCAAAAATAAAAAAGTTGTGTCGTCCGCATACTGAAGAAGCTTTGTGTCGATATCCCCAATTTCAATACAATGTAAAATGCCTGCATTCTGTATAGATAGCCACGACCTTAGTATAGATGATAAATAAGTACGGACTAGGCTGGTAGCCTTGACTCACGCCTCGTTGCACCGAAAGAAATAAAAACAGTGGAAAAGCCATTTCTGTAAACCCAAGCTGTGCAGTTGCTGTGAAACGTACGAACCCGAATAAAAAAATTAAAAAAACCTTGACCAAAGTTATAATATCTTAAAGACCTAATGAAAAAAATCCATCCTAGCTTGTCGAAAGCTTTCTCGACATCCACGAACAGCATTATTGTGAAGATTTCAGTGGTCAATACGAAGCGGATATTTGCCCCGATAAACCGGCCACGTAAGAAACCAGTTTGGTTAGGACCAACGATATTTCCAATGACACGCTTTAATATGACAGCGGTCGCCGTTGCACCAATTTTATAATCCTTATTGAGGAAGGAAATTAGGCAATGAGTTTGAGGAGGGTAGAATCCTTTGCAGGTTTCAGAATAAGGGTAATAATGCCTCTGGATTGTTCATGAGAGAGGTGGATATAATTATAACAGTAATTTAAAGCGTCGACTACATAGTTACTCAAAAGATGTAAAACCTTTTTTTATAGAAATTGACTGAAAGACCATCACTGCCAGGAGATTTGTCATTATTCAATGAATTTAATGACACAGAACTCTCCTCTAAAGTAATTTCCCCTCGTAGCTGTCAGATTCGTCGAGATTTAATTGCCTCGGGGGCAAATGACGAAAAAACAGTTTGCGGAATACAATAATTTTCTCCCATATAAACCTTCATAATTATTTTCTTAATCATTTGAAGACTAGTAATAACCGTCAGTACATAGATTACCATGATCGTCGCAAATCTTATAAATCGGATTATTAAGCTTATTTCTTTTTCCAGGTTAATAACGTATGTAGTGTCCTTTTCGCCATCTTCGTCCCAACGAGCCTTAGAACGAACAATAGTCCCTTGAAGTTTAATATCGTACACTAGTAGAAATTAATTTCGAGCATATTTTAGTTGTGATCGGGTCTCATGTGAATCGGTGTCAAATCGGTTTTGCTCCAACTCGGCTAAGTTATGTGGGTAATGTCTTCCTCTATGCGTCTCCTCTCCTTAGCTTGTTTCTTTTCGAAAGCCCGGCTAGCCGTGCGTAAAGAGAAACTTGAGGCCTTCCCATCGCGGTGATGGGTCTGAGTTTGAGTTGTTAGATGAATAATCATCGATGATTTTCATAATCAAAATATACGTATTCTGGATCACTTCATAAAGAATTGTTTAGCTTCCAGTATCCTGGAACCATCTTTTCGGTGGCAATAATTACGGAGTGGTTTACGAAGAAGTGGTCTGATTGAATGCCTGGAGATAGCGTTGCTGAGTGGGATACCGAATGAGCCATATGTCGTGGAATCAAGAATAAATGTAAACGGCAGTACAATCCTGGCAATGAATAGGTTGGAAGTCCATGTGTAATTCTCAGATCTGGGATTTCTCTCCCTCTCACATATTAGTTAACGAAAAACCTGTCATAAAGGAAATAAATTCATTCCGTGCACGAAAATTAGTTCTTTGCTGCCCCCTTTTTTCTTATCATTCTATATATTCTTATTTCTTGACTCCAATCACCGACCCTATGTAATGATCAAGTCATTTGTGAGAACCTTACACAAGAAAAAAGAAGGAAAAGAGGTATTTGCAATTCCTTCTGGGGGAAAACAACAGGCGCGTATCCAGGGGGCGTTGGGGGCGCCCCCCCGGGTAAGAAAAAGGGGAGAAAAAAAGAGAAGAAAAAAGGGAAAAAGAGGGGGGAAAGAGGAGGAAGAAGAGGAAGGAAGGAAGGGAATAAAAGGGAAAAGAAAGAGAAAAAAAGAAAAAAGGACGCACCCACCACTTCTTGAGATTGTTCCCATCTGCATGAAAACGCTCGCCCACAACCCTACGCCCCACCCCTCTCATCGCTTCCCGATGAGTTACGAAACTTAATTAAAGACCTTCGCCCGTAGTACCAAGACCTCTTGACAAAATCCGGCAACACGCCACTTCATCGATAACAAATGATTGGGTTGTGTATTAGTGACGGCTATAGAGGTCGTACACTGACCTACATGGAGTGTGACCACTCCCGACTTTGCAATTTCCCAACATCAGGCCCCGAAAAATCCAAAAGGCACTGTACTGTATGGACATCTAGCAATATCTAGCGATATCTAGGGATGAAAATCATAAGATCTTCCCTAAACTGAAGGCAGATAGAGAATCGAAGCCTTCAGTGTGTAATGAACTTGAAACTGTGCGCAACTCCTATGGGCTGTTATGGGCCATATGCTTAGGTTTGATAACTGTATTTGTACAGTAGTCTCCATTATACTCCATAGAGTAGGGGGGGGGGGGCACTTGCCCACCCCTGGAAAATTAATAAAAAAGTTAAGCATTTGACATTTCAATGATTTCCCCCAACCAACAGTTCTCTAGTTATGTTCATTGCATACTGACCCATAATGCATTACTGAAATTATTGAAGGTCAAAATCCTAAGACATGAGATCTCAAAATAACCGATGTGTAAATGCTCCTTGAACGGGAAGTGTCTTTTCCGACGATCTAGGAGTATTTTTTGGCAAAAAAATCGTTGTGCGCTCCTCGCCAACCGATGGTGGCGCTCCGCTTAGATAGTATCAAGTAGTGCGTTACACCTATATGACCTACTGACCCCCCCCCCCCTTGTACTACATTTCTGCGGACGCCCTTGCCAAGCCTCCTGATAGGGGTTCCCTTTGGGCCAGGAGCCCCCAGGCTCATCGTTACGCCACTGGTGGAGCATTGCACAATAAACAGACAATAGTTATTTATTTCAATCTCATTTCAATTATTCGAATTTTTAAAGCAAACTGCAGATATCACATCATATAAGTGAGCATGAAAATTGAAAATTGCGTTCCGGGATGAACAGCCTCAAAACTGTAGATGTGCGTAGTGCACGGTTCCGGAAATATCTGGTATATTTTAACTTCCTTCAACGAAGTTTTATAGTAGCCGTTATAAGAGGTTTAATATTTCAGTACACCAATAAATTACTGTGTCTGAATTTTCGAAAATTCCCTGACCACCATTTTTCATCATACTTCCCTCTACTCGTGCAATTTTGACCGGTCTGTTAGGGGTTGAAGGAGGTTTTTCTATATTGGTGTCCATAGATGAAATTTTGTGCAACATTATGGGTATTTTTGAAGTGAATTTATTCACGAGAATAGTGAATTTCCAAATTCTGAACAAATAATGGGCTTTAAACCTTGAAAAGTGGTGCTTACGAGTATTGTGGGCCGCGACGTAGAATCACCTACAAAAAGCAATGATCCACAGGAGATGCAATGAGGTCGAACAGGATGTGTGACTGGTGACAATCTTCAAAAAGGTTATGGATGAAAAAAAACTATTGGGAAATTATTGGTTCTCAGGCAAAAGTGTACATTTGGTTGGTCATTTCAAGCCCGAGAAGTGCCATTTCCGGTGATCTGGGGGGTATCAAAACCCGAAATTTTCTTGTACGCTGCGCGCCAACAGATGGTGGCGCTCCGCTTAGATAGTAATTCGCGCTCCCCGGGTTAGAAAATCCTGGATACGCCACTGAACAAGCATCATATATTACTATGCCATGGACCAAAGCTTTCAGAATGTTTATTAGTAGGCCTAACTTGCTCTATTGTGAAATAGTGTTGCCGGAAATGTTGTGGAGAAAGATATAGTATAGTTGAATTGAATAACACAACTCACGGATATTTTAGCCGCTGCTTTCACAGTTGTTCTTACTTTAAGAAAAAAATAAACACCCTAGCATGTTAGCAAATGTACACTCTTGCGTTAGGCCTTTAACTTGATACACACGGCACTAAGCCAGTCTTTACCTTTCACCATTGCTAATTTTGATTAGACCGAAATGTTGGGGAGATGGTTTTACAGAACTGTTTATAGCCCCTGGAGAGCAGGTACTCCGTGTTGGAGGGGCAGCAACAATTATGGAGGGGTACCAATAATTCAAGGAGAGGCACAATACTCATATGCTGTTAGTTGGGAAGTTTTTTGTTCACTTGATGGTGTGATAAATACAGTGGATGCCGGTGGGAAACTAGTCTAAAATTTGGAAGATATCAAGCACTCGAATTAGATATATCCAAATTTGAAATAAATAAATCCAAAATTGTATTCGAGATATCATGAATTCGAATTCGAGATATCAATAATTCAAATTGGAGATATCTCTCATTCGAATTAAAGATATTCAAATTGAATTCGAGATATCAAGAACTCGAATTCGAGATGGCCAAAATTGATTTAGAGAAATCAAGAATTCGAATCCAAACGCCAACAAAAAGAGCGCCATCTTAATTGGTAAATACATGGCAGGGAAACGAGGCATATTCGTGGCTACTACTAGTACTAGATTTTCTTTCATATCCGTCACATTTCTAGAATTCCAGCTAGTTAATTTCCTTTCATTTCCGTAATTTCACTTATATCAAGAAGTTCTTTGATAGATACCTTAACTCATCGATTTTCCTTACAATCAAGAATATATCATTGAAAGTTAAAGTACTGCGACGACTACTTATTTGGTTCCGTTCAGTTAAGTAGAATTCACGTGCACCGGAATCTAAATTTTGGATATCTCGAATTCGAATTCTTGATATCTCGAATTCGAAATGTTGATATCTCGAATTAAATATTTCATATCTCTAATTGTATTCCAGATGTCTCTAATTCAATATGGATACTCTCTAAATCGAATTATTGATATGTCGAATTTAATTTATGATATCTCAAATATGTTTTAGAGATATTATATATAAGAGATATCTGGCAATGAATTAGAGATATCTGGAAACGAATTAGAGATATCCGAAAAGGAAATAAAGGTATCTGTAATAAGTATAATAATACATGTTAAACTGGCGTTCTATACGCTCGACGTATAGTAGAAGCACCGATGTTAATTAGTCCAAACAGATGTCTGTGTTTTCATTGCGCTGCCCGAGACTTGCGGATTGTCCGACACCTGCGCTGCTCCACCCTGGATTATTCAACTCCTGTGAAGTGCCCGACGCCTGCGCTTCGCGATAGTTGGGCTGCTACATTCATGAATGGTGCCCGACCATATAGCGCGGCTATGTGTTACCTGTATCTATGTACACTATAAAAAATACTGTAGAGAACGAGGTGAGAAGATATATACTTACAAACCTTACACTTGCGATGTCTGCTGTCCGGTTTTGAGTTTTGTTTGTATCACCCCCTCTTACTTCTCCCACTCATTCGGTTGGATCCGAGACAGGGAGTTCCCCACCCCTCGACGCTGACAGCGCTACAATATGAACATTACGTTTCCGCACCATCGAGGTTAAGCGCCAAGTGGCCTTACGGTTTACCCTGCCCGGAATCTTTACACCGCAGGATTCGATGATGCCGCTAAGTCGAGGTACATGCTGGTTTTATGTTACTAGTCTTGTTAAGACCCAAGTATGAGGAGCCTAGTGTACCTTGCTTGTTTACAAAGCTATTTCCCCGTATTTATTTGCTGTACTGCCCAGAAACGCCCCGGCAATGTTTTCGATTGCACATTTCTCACAAGCTATCTTATATTTTCCTTTGATATTAGCAGATTTGCTTCAGAAAAGTGAAGAAGCCAATCAAGTTTGCCAATTGGGCCCACTTCCTCCCGCAGTGAACAATCACTTGGCCTTAGATTGGTTTGTAAACTGCAAGACGGTCGCTAATTGCTGTGGAAGAAACGTGATCCCACATGACATGCAATTGCGTAACTTAAATATGAATAAATATTTTATGGTTTGCATATATTCACGCCCCTCTTTGGAAATATGTCCAAGACGGTTATATCGGACAGATCCTCGGGCATGTAAAATACAGTTCGCAAGCGCATTCGTGATAGGCAGAAACGGACTCTGAGGCATGTACAGTTTACACGCGACAAAAAGAGTATTACAAACGACTTGGCCAAGACTATAGTTTCATTCAGGTTGTCAACACGGGCTGCTTGCTTCAAGTCACAGTGGCTGCCAGTTCATGACGACTGAACCGGTCTTTATTGATGTCCCAGTCCGCCCTTGGTTTTTTCATGGTCGAGGAAACACTCACAATAGTAACGATAGCGGTTAGCTATATAGACAAGCAATAGTCAACTAACAGATATATGACAGACGGCAATATTCATACATAAAGCTAGTTTACTTAAGTAAAGGTTTTCACGCATGAATGCCTCTATACAGATTATTAATTGAGGATTTTGTTTTTTGGTCTGAAATCGTACGGTTAAAACTGAATAGACATTTTACCTTTGCGTTGTAAGTGAATACTCAGTGGTAGTATCTATAGTAGTTTGCGGGTAACTGTCAGTAGTCGTTTAAACAGGAACGGAACAGCCATCTAGAGAAAGTTGAAAGAAAAATTGTTACCATGCTGGGATAGGGAAAGGATATCATGATGTGGTCTTATTTCTCTTCATCCAGTGTAAAAAGACGTGTTTATTTGTTATTTTTCTTCTTGATCAGTGTTTACTGTTTTCTTTTAATAACGAGGGATCCAGTTCAAGTTGGGACTTCTTTGAGGCCTTCAGACAACAAGACATTTAAGTAAGTTACGATTATTCGTTTGTTTCATCTGTTAATCTATTAACTCGTTTGTTTCTTTTTAGTAACATTCTTTGGTTCAAAAGATTTTTTTTTTTGGTTACAAATAGTTACAAAGTGGCTGAAGTGCATAGTAATTAACAACATGTTTCTTTTTCCCGGCGTTGAAAAGCACATACTCTTCTGAGGACGATGTGATTCTTTTCAAATGACGTCCGAGGACTTGGAATTAATTCTTTAAGTCCTCGGCATACAAAATAAGAGCACATGGACTCAGTTAATCACACACATCTACCCATACAAATACATATATATATTTAAATATATATAGGTGAGAATTATAATTCTATAGTTGGGACTAATGGAACACTAGTATATGTTACTAAGAGGTTTACCGTGTTACTAGATAAATAAGAAAAATATTTGTCCTTGCTTTTCAAATGAATATCAACGCTTCATTATGTACATTCAGCGGCAACAAGGTTGATTGGTGTTATTACACTTTCCAATGTGAAGTGACACGTTGACAATCTTACTTGTATTCATTTATAATTATGCTTAGAAGAGTTCGAGTCGCAAATTTTCATTTGCTGGTCAATAATGTTAAAAAAAAAAATCAAAATCCTGCTTAATTAGCTGTGAAATTGGGTTCGATATCTTCCTAATAATAATAATTAATATGTGACGTGTGAAACAATAAGATATTCGACTAGCAATGTCAAGAGACTCGATTGAGCCAGTCTGAGAAACCGGTTCGACCGGTCTAAACTCTATTGAAGTGTACTATAAGCTGAACGTGACCAGCTTTCAGAGAAAGGTGCGGTTTATATACATCAAACTGTAACGAAATGGCAACCTTACTAGGTCAGATTTCGCAAAACAATGAACTGCTCCAATTCGGACTTACACAATTAATTCGTCACTTTCCAAGGCCGCTATAGAGCAAAGATAGTTGTCCTATATACTTACCATATCATAGCTGGCATTGACAAAACACATTACGGTTTTTGTCACTATGATCGTTTAGATGTTGAGCTAGAAGATATTAAAAGGTTAGCATTGTGCTCCCCAACCCATCTCTCGCTAAGGAATCTTCTAGTTTCAGATAGGACTTTTTTTGTGTAAGTGCCTCTTATCACTTCACTTCAATACTCCACATTTTTAAACTCTGAGTAGTTGATTTCCCCTCTTCAACATCTAAGCATCAAAATGAATGATAAGGACCCCCTCCCCTCTCCCGCCCGTCTCCCCCCAATAAAAAACAAGAGCCCAAGGGCACTATGGTTCCTTGCTTATGAGGACTAAGCACTATCCTAAAATTGTTATTTCTGGGTTTAATGTGCACACACAATACTATTGCCGTTAATATCACAAATCAATGATTGGTCCTTTTGAGAATCTGTTGACTTTGTTAGATATGTATATAACTTGCAGAATCATCCTAATTGTGCTTAATAATTTGGTTGCACAGGAGTCAGCTCATGGACAATTAAAATATGGCCACAAAAATTCAAATATTCAACTTATAAAAAGACTAATACAGGTCACTGGAGGCGCTATTCCAAGGTCATGTGAGGTCAACAGAGGTCCACCTCTCAAAACCAAACAAAACCTTGACCTCTGATAACTCTGCGCATGAAGGTCGCACAGGGGTAAACTATGGACAATTTTGATCAGTTTGGAGGTTGAGTTTTGACCTATAATTGACCATTGTTGACCTTGGATCACATGACTGTTATATTTGGAAACAATCGCTTACCCTATTCACAACTAGTCCCAAAATGTCAACCATGTCGGACCCCATCAGTGGGAGTTTCACAAGTTATTGCCCCCCAAAAACACATTTTGAGCCATAATTGACCTTTGGTGACCATTGATTACATAACGGTTATTTTGGAAAACGTGCATCTACCTCATTCACAACTTGTCCAATATATCAGTCATGTCAGACCTCGTCACTGGAAGTTGTTGCAAAAATTAGCCTTAGTGGGCAGTTTTTTGCCCATAAGCGACCTTGAATGACCTTGGATGGCACGACGGTTTTTATGAAAACTGTTCCCCTTCGGTGATGTGCACTCCATCCTAAAATTGTTATGCACTCCAATGTACACACACAATGTTATTGCTAAAAAGGTATCAAATCCAACCTTTGGCACCTCATAACATAAGAACCAGGTGTCCGATCGAAGTGGGAGTTAGTTTCGTCTATAGAGCACATATAGCTCTATCATTTATTAAAATATTGACAAACTTTTTTTTCTTTGCCCTGTATCTCCTAAAATAAGCATATTTATAAAAACAACTTTACCTCTAATAACTTTGCACCCGAAGGTCGCACAGGGGTCAACCCATGGGCAATTTTGATCGGAAGACCATTTGAGATATGAATATGGCCACAAAATTTCAAATAACCAAAGAAACTAATACAAGACACCAGAGGTCAAGGTCAAGGGTCACAACGATGTGGGTCGACTAATGGATTATAATAGCGTAACTCCCAACCTTGACGGACGTTTTGTTCTCGAGTTATCGCAAAAAAAGCTAGTTTTCGACCCCTAAATGACCTTTGTTGACCTTGGATCACACAAGTGTTATGTTTGAAAACGTTCCCCTACTACCCCATTTACAACTAGTTCCTAATAACAAACATGTCGTACCCTGTCAATGGGAGTTATTGCTTTGTTTATTATTTTGGTTTTTGGCTCCTAGCTGACCTTTACAGGCATTGTAAACAATAGGGCACACCTTCTTACTATGGCGGATATAAATACCAAGTTCGAGTTAAGTTCAACGTTTCCTTGTTCAGTTACAGCGTACCCAAGCAAGTGTTACAGACACACACACGCCACACATAGGTTCCTTTTGCTAAAGCAAGGAACCAAAGAAGCTACAGTAGGTCGATTTAGAACTATTTTGACCTTTCAGGCGGACGTAGTCTGCTCCAATGGTGGTATGGCACTATCAATTTACCACGCTAGTAAAATTGGTGCACAAGTCCTATCGCTCGATAGCAGTAGTGCACCACAAATTAGGCTCAGCATAAAGCTTAGTATAGGCTATGTAACAATTCAATTTTCTGCGTATCACTATATTCATCGACACGGATCGGCCGTAGGTTTAACGGCTCGGAGTCGGTGCGCCGCTTGTCATGAGGCGTTTTCAGCCCCGATGGCGCTGCCAAATTAATGTGCTGAAGGAAATGACAAGTAATTTGCAACCCGACGATCTTTCTATATGTACATTTACACGAACGTAATTTTACAATGCTTAATATTTATATTTCTACGATAATACATAGGCCTATATATAGCCTACACACGTTATGACATGAAACTATCATTAACACATCCCTAGTTGGTCATGTAAGGTCTTGGAAAGTGTTGTGCTGTTACTTAATTGATAAAAACCATGATTAGAGACAGTGGACAGAAATATCAATAGCAAATGAGACCGACAAGTCCCATTTAATAATGGATAAAAAGCCTCGATAACAAAAAGTAAGACCATCTTGACATACGTCATCAGCCTTGAAATTATCTTAAAGGATTACTGTAGGCTGGCGTTTAGTCGTGATACGGTTTTCGAGATATTCAACTTTAAAATATGTTAAATCACTGAAATTCTCCTATAAGGCTAACTTGGTGATGATGACATCGGCTTCTCAGTGCAGGTCTTATTGTTAGTAGTAAAACCATTGTCTCGTTTTTTAAGTTCTAATAATTCAACCAAAATGTTTTTTTGTATATATTTAAGCTTTAAATACAATTAACCTTTGGATGACATTCGACACCATTTGTCCATGACAAAATTTGTAACAGATTGCACGCATGTCATTGGTACGGTGGCTTAACTGGGACATAAGAGAGACAAAAAGAAGTGTACCCAAACCTCAAAAGTTAGACTTTTTATCTCCTAATTATGTCTTTTAAAGTCAAAATGTTGACTTTTTCGTGGACCTATTAAGTCAATATGTTGAGGTAAAAGGTCAAAACTTGGACTTTAAACTCAATTTTTCCCCTCTTTCTTATGCCCCTATTAAACCACCGTACATTGGAGTCCATAAAAGCCAAATATTTATTGTAGCGCATGCGCGATACAATATCGGGATTACTAGCCTCTTCATAGCAATCTCAAATTCACAGGTTGGCTACGCAGAAAAAAAATCAGACTCAGATTTGCAAGAATTGTGGCGGCGAACAGTGAATTCTGCACACGTTAATAAAATAGATCTCCTTGCGTAGCATTCTTCTTCAAACAATACGTACAATTCTCTACATTGGTTCGTTATTCTAGAATTGAACAAGACAGGTAACATTTGAATGCATTTGAGTTAACAACATCCTGTAAAAAAGCTGCAAGCAACAAATGTTAATCGTATTTATCCGCAACGACTCGGCGTTTTCTGTACTACTTTTCTGCAACATAGGTACTTGACTTATTATTGTGGCAGGGCATCATTTTATACTATGGCCGTGTATGACATATATTACGGTACGTGTTTTTGATGATGATAAACCAGGGAGGACCAAGCAGTTTTTAATAGACATTTGAATGATAGCCTAAATACCTACGTGTATTCGTTAGCTTAAGCGTCCATTAGGCGTTCAGATGTTCCGCATGTTCGTAAAATTTCGTTAAAAAGACGAGGATGGAGTAACGTTTAGATGTTGTTCAATTTGACCAATCAGTAGCCAGGACTCTGTGTATTCTCTGTCACGTCCGAAGCAGGCACAACTCTTGACGAACAGCTTAGTTCTGATGGTTTTAGTCATTTCTACGTTTATATTGCATGCACGTGCTAGCTAGATTACTGCTTATAAACATTACACAATATAGCCTACGTCTACGTTAAAGGCCCAAACGCCGAACTACCTTCCTCGTGACCGAAATAACTTTAAAAGGGTTGCAGTAACACAGACCACTCCATTGAATATGAACAGCTAAGTTTGACCTTCACCACGCACTACAATGACAAGTGGTGGTATACAAATACCGTTGTTCTAGTTTTACATTGAGTTTTGTGTTACATCTGAGAAACTGAGCTAATAGTCTCTGTGTTAGACTTTATAGTTCAGCCACTGGGTGTGAAGACTCGCGCACAAAGGAATGTCTCATGCCAGTAATCTGACAAAGTTTCGAATGAGGTGTAACAGACACCACCATCGATCCCAGAAATTACACACACAGCTTGCTACCGTCGGTAATTTAGACACTAGTGTACGGTCAGTACATACTGTACAGCTGCGGTCAATACACACAGCACAGTGTATAAACGATACAGCGATGGACATCTCAGGTCCAGCTAAAGAAAACAAGGTATCCGGTTTCATTACTGTCTGCATTTTGTAGCGACAAGCAGAAAACGTTACTTGCAAGCAACGGAAAGTTAACTTTTTCAGAGCGCGACACGGGGTTTGGGGCGAGTCTTCAATACCTTTAATTGATAAACCTCGCCCGTTAAAAGGCTCGTTTCTCAAACAGTGTTATCGAAAGTCAACCTAAACACATACCAGTGATTATTAACGGAATTTATAACAAATCAAACGTATTTTGTGACTAATATCTTACTAAGCTAGTAAACAAATAACTATTATATTCAGATGGCGGACGATGTAGAAGTTGTATCAGAGAGAAGAACGAAGTGTTAAGACCCAGATCTCTCAATCCCCATTGGCAGCATGGACCCAAGCACCACCCCACCAAGCTACCTGAACTTCTGTGAGACGAAGATTGAGGAAGAACAGTTTAGCTTTATAGTTGTTATAACGTTAAGGCACATGTTAATCAACCGCTCTATAATAAAACAATAACTATGCAGTCTCACAAATTATACCTAACTGCATATTTGGATAAGGCATCTGAATGATTTTTATCCTGACATAAACATAGGCTACTTCTAGCCATTACAATAATAATCTGAAACCTGCTCATTCTTTCTAATAATTCAATACATAGAAGCACAATCAATCTGGCGGGCCGTAAACACTTATTACTCTGTTGCTATGCGATGAAGTATTGGGAAATCCACTATTCTTGTTACTAAGCAATGACGTCACCACTCGTGACAGTTTTAACGACCAAATGGACACACTGTAGCCTATTCATAACGCTAGGTCACTGAGCAACATTACGTACAATGAAATTACCTAATATTGTCACATCTACT
This sequence comes from Apostichopus parvimensis, assembly GCA_000934455.1. Classification (NCBI taxonomy): domain Eukaryota; kingdom Metazoa; phylum Echinodermata; class Holothuroidea; order Aspidochirotida; family Stichopodidae; genus Apostichopus; species Apostichopus parvimensis. The sequence continues at coordinate 62,909 of KN884724.1, forward strand.
GCATCCTGATACATATAATATACTGTTATTAACAACATCTAGAAATAAATCACTTTTGTACTTATAAGACTCGTGTAAATTATGATTTTGTACCACTAATCGAACTTTAACGACAAACAATTGTTATGCGAATAATAGGTTTATGTGTAGGCCCATGATAACACAGACATATCATACATACAAACCTGACGGTGTCGTATATAACGAATATTCACTCTTATGTATCGATGGCAAATCTAGACCATCCGTCATGATGAAACAATGTTAATAACGACAAATATTTAATCAACAACCTAGTAATACTTTCATATTCACATGAAAGGGATTTAAGCATCCTCTTACCTGTGAGACGGAGAGAGGAAAACAGTTTAGCTTTAAAGTTGTTGTAACGTTAAGGCACATGTTAATCAATCGCTGAGGCTCCGCCCACCATACGCGCTATTGAACGCCAAAAGAGACAACACAAATTTGGGTAGGGCACCGCTAATCATACCCATTCTAGAGGCAGAAAGTCAATGGGCGAAAAATCTGTCTTGTATAAATTACACAATCTGGTGATTATTCGGAGGAAAAAGTGATTTATTTTATAATAATAATACTTGTGACGTTTTCGTTTCAGGATAACACGACCACGTGAAGAGACCGCTCCTCGTAGGTCAGCAGAAAAATGTCACGTGGTTCACAAGCATTTAAACAGTTGTTCCTCACTGCCGAATTATTTTCTGTTCCCAAATCACCGTCCGGATTTCAAGAATGCGATACTGAACTTTTGGCACGTTCAAAAAGCAGGTGGGACTTCTTTCGAAGGTTGCTTAGTCGAGATGTATAGGAAATTCGACTTTCCCGAGACAGTCCGTGTCGGTCGAGGTTGTGAATTCAAACTAGATATGCTCTCAAATGCTGATTACTTCAAGAACGAATCGTACAGGCCTGTCGTACGCGGTCACGATGCAATTGGTGTTTGCGATTTCCTTAAGGAGAGGATCACCGACAGGAAATGTTCAACATTTGCGTTATTTCGAGAACCGATTGAGAGGGAGATTTCGTTTTACTATTATGTGCGGAAGGAAGGAAGAACAGATGACCCACATCCCAAGAAATGGGAAATAGCTCTGAACCAGACCATAGGTGAATGGATAAAATCGGTTAGATCAGTAATGTGGGAGGCTATATCGAATGATTGGGAATTACACGAAGATCCCCAAGATCAAGAAATGAAGTGTAAAATGATAACCAATATCACCTCCGATTATATTTATCAATACCCTAAAGTCGATGACTATTTAAGGGACGTGGTGGATAATCTGGACAAACACATATCTGTGGTTGGATTATTGGAGGACCTACCATCGAGTTATGCAATGTTCGAAGAAGCTTATAAACTGCCATTTGTTGACCAGTGTATAGGCGTTTACGAACAGCGGGGGAACTACGGTGTAGAAGGGAAATCCGCGGAAATGGAATTGAAAGCAAGGAAGAGACGTGAGATAATGGAAGACGAAGAAATTATGAAATTATTGGAATTTGATATTTTAGTTTATGAGAAAGCGAAAGAAATATTCTACAAACAAAAGGACATTTATCGAAAAATGAAAGCTACCTTGAGATATCCATAACTTCACGTTGTTTATGAATTTTAATATGTTTGATAATAATCCGTGTACGAACCAGACGCGTTGCCTGCCAGCTTTTGTGATGAGTGGGGGTCGG
>KN884724.1:64668-75879 GCA_000934455.1 Apostichopus parvimensis
GGGGGGGGGGGGGGGGCGATTTTTTGTCCACATTTCACGAGTCCGAGAATTTAAGTGTCTACATTGATATGACATTCATAACCGAATTCTCGGTTATGAATTCGAATTGAGCAGAATTCTACTCACTGTTTTTTTTTTTTGGAAGGGGGAGGGGCTCCCGTTTGAAAATGATTTGTTTTGGTTATGGACTTATTTTAACAACGTAGCCCTATACGAGCTTGCGTGCGTGTGAAATTTGTGGAGGTCAGCGTGTTAGTCCCTGAAAAGGTTAGTGGTGGTGGGGGGGGGGAGGGGGTAATTGTACCCTTCCCTCTGTGTTCACAAAATTAGGGACAAGGTGGGTGTGTGACAAAGTGCATGTCACCTTGTCGATACCATATAAAGTTTGCTAATTTCTCTGCCGATGTTGTTCTTTCTTCAATGGAGCAACTGCCTATAATCATCAACTGATTTCGAAACAAAATGAATAAATGCGAAAAGTCTTCTCTGTATATTATACTGTATATTTATATTTGTATAACTTCTTTTCATATTTCTTTTCATATAGATTAAAACTGATAGTTCTGTGTGTGTAGTTACATACCATTGGTGCAAACGTACTTCCTTATACGGGGAATACAGTTTTACGCAGTCGTTTCCAAGATAGACTTGGTATTTATAGCTTAGACTGTGTTATCTTGGTCCTATATGAGTTGTTCTGGCAAAGCCCGACTGGTCCCGACCGGACTTATCTCGACCGTCGTAACGTGGAAAATCTTTACCTGAAAGACTACTAGTCCTATATGACTGAGCCACGAACACTGGCCGACTGAGCCCTGAACATTGGGCTACCGAGCCACGAACACTGGCAGACTGAGCCCTGAACACTGGCCGACTGAGCCCCAAACACTGGCCGACTGAGCCCCAAACACTGGCCGACCGATTAGCCCACACGACGACTATTGGCTGTTAAAATGGGATGAGCTCGTTTAAAGTCACATGCATATTAATTACTCCGTCGTTGGTTATACTCGATAAAACTGTGCAGTCTAATTCGTTAACCCTCCTCGCACACAACACGTCATCCAGTCAGGAAAACGCTATATGTTCAGTGTTCCCGACTAAAGCCTAAGCGGTTTACAATAAGGCAAACTTATGATCAGTCGTATTCTAAACCATCACGCATCGCTCAACTATCCACGATTGATCACGTAACCACAATAGAGTTGCGTCGGCTCGTGATTCAGTCGGGAGTGTGTGGTGGGCTTTACAGGCCACATTTTCATGTTAAAAGGAACACACATTGTCGATTGTTCTTGTTAGTGAAAATGCTGTTTGGAATAATTATGAAAATCCATGACCTGGAAGATTCTTATACATGCAAAGAACAAACGGGATATAAACTCTCTACTCCATATAGTGTATATTTGTATCGACTAACGGTACACAAAGCTAACAGCCTTCTGATGTATTTTCATATAACTATTTGATGACCCAACCAAACTGTATTTTTCCCTCAGGTTTTCTTGTTTTCGTGGTAACCAAGGGCTCATGCAACTTAAATTTATATGAACAAGTCAAGTAATACCCCGATAACCGTGTATGCAAAGCCAATTTTCTGAAATTTGTGAACATCCCTCTCCCCAGTATTATTTTCTTGCAGGTATCACATATAAATGAATTGTGCTCTGCCTTCTACCAGCTGACATCCGATACACACAAGAGAACGCAGTAACTACTGTAAATCTTAAAAAAAGTTTTGTGACCACAGTCAAAACTGGATCTTGTCTGATAAATCGGTAGCACATGCTATTAGGTTACCAGTAGGAACTTAGGATTTAATGTGTACTCGCAACAAATACATCGGGTACGATCTGAAGGTTGGCCTGAGACTGGTGAGAGTCGATATATTGAAAATGAGGGCAGAAGACAGTTATAACTTTACACTTGAGCTTTCGTTGATGCAGTTGTTGGAAAATACTGTTTCTATTCGGTTCTTTGGAGGGTAAGAATTACTGTAGATGACTGTATTCGCTGCGTGGATCGGCTGCAGCTAAATATATCTAAACAATCTTGCTGCTAAGCTTACGTACCTCGGGAGAGTACTTACGAAACGGTAATCAGTAAAAATTAAATGAAAAAAAAGATGAAAAACTGAATTTTTAATAAGTTTTTAAATAACGCTAGCGTAGAGTTGTAGTGTTAGTGAAAATTATTATAATGTAAACATGTGTTAGCATTAAGATGGATTACAAAATACTATAACTCATCTCTATTATTTATTACCACATCCAGTCGGGACGATATGCTCAATGATAACTTACCACTCTATACTGTCATCCCACAGACTGCTTCAAAGCACTCGTACTGACAGTACGAACAGTACCAACATATTCCCTCATCCCTTGATGCATTCGTCATGCCTAAAATGTATATGTGCAAGAAATTGCACATTAATATTCATCTTGAGGTTTGAAAATCAAACCCTTTTCTGAACTTGCAATATTGATGCCTTGGCCAGTATGGAATTACCATGGTGACAGTTTGTCTCGTCTAATGTCTATTTTTTGTTGATATCACCTCGATTTGATAATTAAATAAAGAACAAAGAACACAAACAGACAAAAGAGAAGTAAATAGAACATAGTACAGTGATATCCGGCCTTGGTCAGCTTCTGTAACCTGCCCATTGTTCTCTCCAGCAGACCACCGCTTTTACCAAAATCATCGTCCTGACCAGAAACAAACAAAAAAGAAGGATAAAGAAAGATTATTGATCACTAAAACTAATTTTAAAACTTTTTTACTAATTTTAAAACTAAAATTGTTTAACAAATCTAAGATAAATAAAACAAAAAATAAAACTTTATTAAATATTTTAAACTAATTTAGACAGGTAGAAATTCATAAAGAAGTAGAGGAATGATGAATTTCACGGCTAATTTTCTTGTTTTTTATTTGGGTGCTTTACAAAGCGTCTCATTTGGGTGGAGTTTTACCTGTCTAATTAAGTTTAAAATATTTAATAAAGTTTAATTTTTAATTATTTTTAATTTTTTTTTTTAGATTTGTTACTATTTATAATATTGTATACCATAACGTGTCTTAGTAATATAACATAATAAGTCAATTACAGACAACATAATAATAGTAAATTTACAGATAAAGTGAAACATTTGACATTTGAAGTTGCTTCATTTTATGAACCCAAACTCAAAGAAAAATGTGTCACTTCTGGAAAAAAATAAATAATGTTTGGAATCAAAATTTAAATAATTTAACTAATGCCATCAAAATGCACCTCTATAACTTAAAGACTAGCCAATTGTAGAGAAAGTATATATAACATTTGACATTTAAAAGAAGCCTACTTCATTTTATGAACCCATTCTAGTATCAAGAAGATGTGTATCTCCACTGGAAATTTAATATTTGGAAATATAAAAGTGAGTTTATATGACCATGCCATGAAAATCCCCCTACAAAGCTTATAGGCTAGTCATGTGTAGAAGAAGTGCAACATTTGACCTTTTTCTGTTTAGTAAATACTGGTAAGAAAACGTGTCATTCCTGGAATTTTAAGGTTTGTTTAGGGGCCTGAATAAATATTCACACAGCCATTTATCAGTGCTTACTTGTGCCAAGCCGATAAAACACTCTCTGATGTGGCAAAAAAGGCTAAACAAGTTTAACGATGCTTATAGCGACTTTCTGCATAATACTGTACTGTACAAGAGCAGTGGCGGAGCGTCCATACAGTCAGAGGGGGCGGATGCCCCCCCTGACGGACTCAAATGGACTGCTGGCGCCCTTTTCAGCTCTTTACCACTTTTAACTTATTCACGATTATTGACTTTTTTATTGCACTCTCATCTACCTATTGACATTTGTCACATTTTGTTAATGTAATTTCCTGACAAAATGCTCTAACGGCGGTCGTAAATTTATTGGCACTTCCGTTGTACGAAACTATTTCCAAGCACATGTACTTTCAACAACCATGTAAACTTCCGAGTTGTCACAAATGGCGATGACACCTATTTATTCTTCGTTTATCTGCAAATTGGCAAGGTACGGGAAGGGTCATTTCCGGTGATCTAGGGAGTATCTTTACTCAAAAAATGTCTGTACGCTCCTCGCCAACCTGTGGTGGCGCTCCGCTTAGATAGTGTCAAAGTGCCCCTACAAACCATTCTCGCCCCCCCCTGACCAACTGTACAAGACAGTGTAATGTAAATGACAGATCATAATATTGTGAACTGGGTAAAGGTCCGTATACAAGGCCTCTCTGGGGGTAAATATTCTCATTATGCATCTCATCTGCAGACTTTAATATTGAAGAATTTTAGGCCACTCATTTCCTGTCCAGGATTATGATCAAACTAATTAACTGTCATGGTTCATACTGGATATTGAATGACCTTTAACTGTGAACCTTGTGTCAGTTTGTAATCCAAAAGCCCTTGCTGGTTTCTGCCACTTTTGTGGTCGCTTAAGCCTCCGTAAAAATAACTGCTGATTATCGTTATCATTATTACAATTTACTTCATGTCATCTCCATGGAAACCAAGAACTGAATAGCATACTGTACAGGTGTTGAAGTCACATGTGTGAGTGTAATTGACTGAAATGTATTGTCATAAATATGATTGACAAGTGGTTGCACATGATGGATATTTAGTTAGATATGAGGGTTTATGACAACGGAAAAGATGAAACACCTCTCTACCAGTGTGATGACATGCGTGGCTAACATGTATGTAAACAATGAGTCTGAATACAGTATGTATACACTGTCACCTGCTAGCTATAACATGCCTAGCTGACAACCCCTTGGGTAAAATTTAAAGTTTCGCCATTTGGAAATCCGCCCTTTGGTAAGACTACCATTTCATTTTTTCGCCACTGCCCATTTCTATACCTCACAAGTTTCAATGCTGTAACGATCTAGCCTGTTTGTTACGTAATCAGTTCGCCAAGCCTAGCAAAGGGAACGAGCATGGAAAAGTCTCTTCCTCAGCTCAAATTTCCCCGATATACTGCGAGAGCCTATTGAAATGCCCGAAGCAGGTAAACTGTTAAGGCAGTGATGTTAAAGGGTGCATTTTTCAAATGTCAAGGACCAGGGCTACTCTTGTGTTTTTGTGTGATTACATGGCTTTTGTGTTGAATAGGGGTCACAGCTGAAGTGTTGAAATATGCTATATAAAGGTGGAGTGTGAAATGTGAGGGAAGAGGGAAGGGGGGAAGGGGAGGAGGTTAGACAGGTTACTGGTAGGGTTAGGTTGGCCACACAGGAATTCAGAGTTGAAGGTGCTGCCCTGGCCCAGATGAGACGTGGGAAATTTCACCTCAAAAAATGTCAGATATTCATTTCTTTTGTAGAATAATGAGTTTTTCTCACAATTTGGAATTTTTACAGGGATATTTTTAATATTTTCGTAATATTCGGCACTTCACACAATGTTGACCATTTTCTCAAACCTTCAACTTCTTTTCTTGAATATTTCAACATAGAATATATAAAAAGGTCTCCACTCTATTTGATGTAATCCATGTCTTTTTGGGGAAATATCAACTTTTCATATCACAAATTTACTTTCAAAATTTTACTTTCAAATGTCAACATCTGGACTAAAACTGTTCCTCAAACTACTGTCCATTTCAAAGCACAGAGAAAGATGATAATGAAATATGCCACCCTCCAACCCCACCCCCCCTTCCCCCACCCTCATCCACTTATGACTTCGAACCAGTGATCTGGACCATGGGAACCATAAAACAAAAGCAAGGAAAAAAGTGAAATCTACATTTAAGCCAGGGTTGCAGTCTATATTCTAAATCAACCTCTTTTTACAAATATACAGCAGGAAGCTGATACGTTACGAGAAAAAAAAAAACGATTTAGAATTCACAACAATCTGATAGCATTTGTCCTAATTGCAAGTCTAAGCACTCTCAATGGAAACAATTTTGCAAAAACAAGAGAGATCTGCTCCTCCCCCTTCTTTCTACCTGTGGTGTCACAAATCCAGCACATGCACAGTGTAAACTAGACACCAATATTGATGGTGCAAACAAGATATGAAGGTGTCTAAGTTAAATCTAAGCTGATGTTGACCTCAGTCAAGTCTGATAAAACGATATCGGAAATTGGAGACAAAACTCGGAATTCTGTTCCACTGCAGTTGTTTCGAATCCAACGCCTTGGTTACTAAAGAAGACTTGCCTGACATAAGGTATGACACAAAATATACTACATGTCAGAAACCATGGAAACAGTCCTAACCTTTCAGTCTTTCGCTACATTCCTACAGTGACAATCTAGCATTCGAGGAGAACGATAAAAAGTCGTAACCTATGAGTACGGAGTTGATCAGGGATGAGCCTGATCAAAAATATCACGGAACTTTGCAAAAATTGAGGTATAGGCTCCAGTTTGCGTATGCTACAGTGTATTAGGATAATAGTTTTTGTCCCCGAGGTAGGAAAGAAATCACAGATATTCTGCGAATTCGTGGAGAAAGCTCATGCCTGGTTGATTAATATTTATTGAATATTTGAGCTGATGAGTTGTGTATTAATTTCTGTGGTATATATAAATCGCTGCTGTATCTTCGAGGGTGCACCGTACAATGATAACCCCAACACAGCACAGTAGTTATACAGACTAGAGGTATCGTTACACAGGTATGACTACTTACCATATCTACTAGCATCTTGTTCTGTGCTCTCACTTCGGCACCGATCTCAATACTAATCTAAAACGTAAAAATGAAAGAAAAAAATAAAAACAATCAAAAATATAGAAATGAAACAACTGGACATTAACTAAATAAATAGCTCATAAAACATCTTCTTACTTGTTTTGGACTCTGTCAATGATTTCAGATGTTTCAAGTTCACCAAGACTTCAAAGCGTTAAATTAAAATCAGATTAAAGACTGACTCTAGGTGCAAAATTAAGTGTTGACATGTTTGTAAACAATAAAATTATACTTTTTTGGTATTAATAATAATAATAATATTTGCTTTTTATAAAGCGCTTTATACCAGCAATAGGTCTCAAAGCGCTTTACAGACGTTATATTACCCCTGGTCAATGATAACCTGTCCCAGAGACAATCTCTCCAGTCGGCAGCAGTTATATATTGCGCCCAATGACAAGTAACCTCACAGGTACCCATTTAACCCCTGGGTGGAGAGAGGCAAGCATCTTGCCCAAGGACACGTAATGAACTAGGCAGGAATCGAACCAGCAATCCTTGAATCACGAGTCCAACGCCTTAGCCAATTGACCACCACGCTCTCATGTCCATGTTGTATGAATGTCTATACCACTTTTGGTTTGTGAGAAGTGACCTTTAAACATCTGAGGCTCGTCAATTAGAGTGACTGGACTACTAAGTCTAACAACCTACTCCAAAGGTCAAAGGTCAGTCCCTCAGATGGATTACAAAACTTAAAGTAACAACGTAAAACGTTTGTGGCCTGAACTAACATGTTTACAATGCATACTGTACATGATAACAATGCTGATCATATACTGTCAGAATAAATGTTGTCGAGTGTTGACTGTACTGTTGTTCATTATTAGTAGAACACGTTTTGTTTGGGTTATGGAAATTCACAATGCAATATGTTAGTAATTTTAACACTAGTGTAATATTTATTGTTAGCCAGTACTGAGGAGGCGCACATCATCAATTTAGGTACCGCACCACAATTAGAGTAGTGCACGTCCGCCTGAGAGGTTAACCATTGTCGGATAATAGCCTAAAAAGTGAACCACTGTACTGATTTTTTGGGCATCTGCTGAGACATCATCATTCTTTTTGATGCTTGGATGTTGGTGAGGACAAAATAAGTTACCGATGGTCTAAAAATCTGGAGGATTGAAGGTGATTTAAGGTATCTTAGAAAACCTTGGGTGAAACAAGAAGATTCCGCAGTGAGAGCTGGCTGGTGGGTTGGGGAGCATGTGATAAACTTTGAGCTGTTCTAGCTCAAAATCTAAACAGTCATGATGGCAAAAGTTGAATATTTTATGATAACCCAAGCCATCAGCTATCATATGGTGGGTAGGACATGTCAGTTGAAAACTTCTATCTTTGCTCTAGCAGCCTTGGAAAGTGACAAGTTTATAGTGTGTAAGTCAATGGCAACAATTAATTGTGGTGCTTCACCTCTAGTCTTACTTAAGTTAGCCTTATATCCCAGTCGCCATCTTAATGGTGGCGCTGTTTGAGAAAAGAAAGGTTAGTTTACCACACCTTAAAAGAGGGGCATTCTAGAGATTTATTGTTTAAAGGTGAATATATTGAAAGCTAGAATGGGAAATTATAGAAGACCTACACCAGGACTCAAATGCAGCTTTCTTCTTGGACGCGAATATAACATATCAAGACATTAAATTCTGATTTCATTTCATATTTTTTTATTTAAGTGGATCAAAGTATGATGCTATTCAAGATCTTGTCACACAAATAAGTAATCATTTACTCATTAGCATATAATATCTAAATCATGGTTCATTTGCCCTGTGCCTTCACTTTTTCATGATTGCATTTCATAAACTAGAGTGGCAATGACGCAGTAGCTCAACTACAAACTACCTGATGTCAACGAGACATTGAACAGAGTATGTAATAGTTAGTTGTACTCAAAGAATTAACAAATAATGTTGTATTGCAAGAATAGTGTTTGTCTTTTACTGGTTTCTAATGTTGTGAAGCCTCTATGTACGTGTATGTTGTGAGTGGGAGTTTAAGTAGGTGACATGCTGGCTTGTAAAAACATTATCTCAAGAGGTCTAACTACTGTTAGATTTATTAACTGAACATCATGTTGTTGAGGCGTAGTTGAGCCTGCTTTACAGTGACATCCAGACTCAGCTCAGGCATTGTGTTGACAGAAATCCTAGTTGAAAAGCTCAGTTCAGTTACAATGACAGGAACCCAGTAGGACCTAGTTGAGAGGAATTTCAGTTGAGAACCTAGATGGGCCCAATTGAGAAGGAAACCTAGTTAAGAAACCCAGCTGGTGATGCTCCACATCTTTGTAAATGTTTCTGGGGCAGTATTTGATATCACTCAGATGACCTGAGATGACCTTTGACCATATTATAAATGAATCACTTTTGTGGCCCATTAACTGATGATCCCCATTGTTGAATAAAGTCGAAATTCACAAAAACTGGCAGAGGAGTAGGATTTGATAGGAGTTTCACATTTTGACCTCATGTGACCTCAGCTGACCTTTGACATCAAATGTAAGAACTTTTTGCTAGCATGAGTTTCAACCATTCAACCTGTTGATATGCGTCACTACCTTACCAAGTTTGACAAGAAACGATCAAACAGCATGAGCACGGTGGCCTTTCAACAACTGTTGACAGACAGATGGACAGACAGACACATTGCCATGACAAAAGCTCAACTAGTTGAGATAACAAAAATCAATTGGAATTTTGAAGAAAATAAAAAATTGAAAAAATGCATGTATATATACCAGGCCTCGACAAATTTTTTGAAAACTACTCGCCAACTGGCGACCGAGTCTAAAATTGTACTCGCCAAAACGTTAAATTCACTCGCCATTTTTTTGATCGCAAACTGTTTGTGTGATATAAGCCTAGGTAGTATGGCCTAACTTAGGATATCGCGGTTTAGTGTTAATGTTAATTTTTTACAGCAAACACGATCTATTTATATTGTGCTTCGTCGAAAGTGTTTAAAACATGATATTCATGCGTTACCCCTGTTTGAGTAGTCGTTACGCATTTATTTAAGTTTGTAGTTTTCCAGTTTGGTTACACCTATATATCGTGCATCATTTCAGTCGATTAGTATCAAATTAGTTTCGAATTAGAGTTGTTCCTTAGGACCTACTTGTAACAGTGCACTTGATAATTCTACTGTGATGTGTAACATTAGGCAATAGGCCTTTGTTGATTGGCTCACAAGTTAATGGTAAGCCTATCGTATAAAGGCAGTGAGTGAATGAGCCACTCGCCAAAATGTCGAGCAAATTCTAGTCGCCATTGGCGAGTTGGCGACCGTATTTGTCGAGGCCTGATATATACATATAAAAGCTAAATTAATGAGACTTCACCATTTTGAGATTCTAGATATGAATAATACCATCAATTTGAGTCTTGTAATCTTTCTTGTAGCAATGCAAGTTTTAAAGATATGCACCTTTAAAATATGCTACATCTGTGGAATACTCCTTTAATGCTAATATTGATTATGATGCCATTCCTCAATGCAGAAATCTTCTTTAATGCTAATCCATTGTGTCTTTAAAATTCTAGTAACTCAAGCAAAAACATGTTTTTGTAACTTCATATTTAACAACATAGCACTAGTTGTCATCATTGAGTCATCAATGTCATCGATGTCATCTATGAGCTCATAGATGACATTAAATACCATTTGTCCAAGTTGATAAATGGGTCAATCCATACCAAATCAACAGTGGCCTCCACGTTGACCCTCTCAGAATCGCCTGAAATTGATATGGTGTCTTGCCATATGTCTCAAAGGATGAAATTGGGCACAAAAAATGTTAAAAAACTTTTGGTTGCTAGGATACGGCCCCGCCTAGCAACCAAATCCAGATTGCACTTTAAGAGCCCTAAATTTGTGTCAAGTTTGGAGGCATCTTTTGCATGAATGTAAAGTATTTTATGTCTGATATTGCAGATATTGTGGAAGACATGTGACCAGTCTTCGAATTTAGCTATAATTTTGAGGAAAATTTACGGTCTCAATTTTTCGTAACAAGTAATTAAACTGGCAGAAAATGAGATAGGGGCCTTTCCTGGCCCTACTTTGAGTGTGCTCTATATTCACAAGCAAAGGCATGTTTGAGTTTTAATTTGCATAGGATCCTTCTCCAGTGGTAGTTGTACGGGAAAAGTGCTAAAAAAATGTCAAGCGGGTCGTACGTTTTACAAACAGTGCCCTCAAACTTAAGAAATCTCACTTCTGGCCCTAATTGGGGGTCCAATTTGGGCCTGTAGGTAAATTTCAATTTTTCTTAAAATACCATTTTTCAGGAGTGTATTGACCCTTTTTTTTAAAACTCAAGTCAAAAAGTTGTGTATTTTATGTTATCTACTCAAATTTACGACTCGAAAATAGCAAAATCATGCACTTCATATGTATGAAACTGCTTGCAAAAGCCGATTTGAGTAATTCAAATGAAAACAACTTCTTAGAATCAGCA
>KN884724.1:75953-95712 GCA_000934455.1 Apostichopus parvimensis
CCCCCCCCCCCCAAAAAAAAAACCTTCCCATAGTGCACTATGCAGATTTGTATAGTATGTGACTTACTTTTACTGCAAAGAGACTGCATTTACACATGCATTCAAGGTATACTGAATTATTTGGTATGGTAATCTTCTGCTTCAAATTTGTATGCATGTTACTCACCCCCTTCCACCCACATCCTCTACCCAACCCTATATCAGAATAGAAAATGAATGTGAACCAGTGCATACATGTACAATGTGTACTACATATGTGCACATTTTCAGTACAGTGTTTACACCAAGCACTAAATAAATACACACTGTCCACAACCATGTACAGTACACAATGTACATGTATGTACTGGTTAAACATTCATTTTATATATTAAAAGTCTTTTAATTTAGTGAATTATAGCAGAAGCAGACACTACATTGCAAATATTAATATGACATTGAAGTATGCACAGTGTTGAATAGAATGACCTTGAACTACAATACCCAGGCTCAAATACATGTGGAACAGACATCCTTGGCAAGACACCATATCAATTTCAGGCGATTCTGAGAGGGTCGACGTGGAATCGACCCAAAAATCTGTTGATTTGGCATGGATTGACCCAAATTTGTTACACATTAAAAAACAGTTCATTTTCGAGACCATAAAATTCTCCTGTTGAGTTAATGTGAACGTTGCATCAGAGGGCCTGTTTCTATTAGACTACAATGGCCAGTCACTTTAACTGATGAATCTCAACTGTTTAAAGGGTCCTTCCTCAAAGATTAAATGTGGTATAGATATATGCAATGTGGACTTAAAAATGTGGCTATTATTCCTCTACAGCTTATCCACATTCATTTTATATTAATGCTGTGGCCGAGCGGATAAAGGCGGTGTAATTTGAAGCAATGAGGCTTAGCAATCGGAAAGTTCAGGGATGAACCCCCCCACCCCCCGCGGGGTCAAAGTATAAGGTGGGCTTTTTTATCCAAGAGCAATGTACAGTTTTTACCATCTGAAATGAAATTCTAAATTGAAAAGATTCCAAATTTGAGTTACAATGTTGAATTCTACCCGACATGAAGCTGTAATTGATCAGCCCTTGCTGGCTTCTCCCACATTCGTGGTTGCTTGGCAACGTCAAAGTTACATTACTATTATTATATCATTATTATTATTCTTATTTTTTGTGACTAAAGGCATTCTTTAAGGCCAAGGTCGTCTCACACAACTGACAACAGTTAAATCCTAGTCATTGGTAACTTTCTTGTCTCAACCACAAACCCAAGTTTTCACAATTCAAACAGCCGCTCCTTAAAGCAATACAGTGCATTACATTATGTTTAGCCATTAGTGACTTACCAAAGGGTGCAGCCATCTATGAATTTACAAACTTAATCTCACATGTCTCCATTTATACACAGGGAATTGAGTGTCTCGTCCAAGGACACAAAATATTGATCCTGACAAGACTCAATTACTGCAATCCTTAGATAACAAATCTGCTGACTTATGTTAACCAATTGATCACAAGGCCAACCCTACACAACACCCCACCCCTACCCCTTACCACACCCCCTTAACCCACCCCATCCCCCTTAATTTGATGGACATAACTCACATGTTTGAGTGCTGCTACCCTTTGGGTTTAAGTCATTCACTAATCGGTCACAGGCCAACCCTACACCATTCCCCACCCCTACCCCTTACCCCACCCACTTCTCCTTAACCCACCTCACCCCCCTTCATTTGATGGACACTACTCACATGCTTGAGTGCTGCTACCTTTGGGTTTAAGTCATTTACTAATCGCTCACAAGGCCTACCCTACACCATTCCCCACCCCTACCCCTTACCCCACCTCACCCCCCCCTTCATTTGATGGACACTACTCACATGCTTGAGTGCTGCTACCTTTGGGTTTAAGTCATTCACTAATCGGTCACAAGGCCAACGCTACACCATTCCCCACCCCTACCCCTTACCCCACCCACTTCCCCTTAACCCACCTCACCCCCTTCATTTGATGGACACTACTCACATGTTTGAGTGCTGCTACCTTTGGGTTTAAGTCATTCACTAATCTGTCACAAGGCCAACCCTACACCACACTCCTACCCCTTACGCCACCCTCTTAACCCACCTCACCCCCCTTCATTTGATGGACACTACTCACATGTTTGAGTGCTGCTACCTTTGGGTTTAAGTCATTCACTAATCTGTCATTTTCTTCCTCCAGGGCACTGTAGCTCCCGCCTCCATTTTGAGATACTGGAATACAAAGGGAAAGAGCGAAAGGCTATTATTAGACTCTATTCAACACTGTGTATCTCAAGTTATTCAAGTAAGGATAGGGAATAGGGAAAAATAGGGAATGGGAGATGGAGATAAAATGAAGACTTGAAAGGAGAGTATGGGAAGAGAGAATGGGAGGAGCTTAAAGGTAGACTTGCAAGGAGGCGATGGCAAGAGAGAATGGGAGGAGCTTAAAGGTAGACTTGCAAGGAGGCAAAGGCAAGAGAGAATGGGACGAGCTTAGAGGTTGACTTGTAAGGAGGAAATGGGAAGAGAGAATGGGAGGAGCTTAAAGGTAGACTTGCAAGGAGTTGATGGGAAGAGAGAATGGGAGGAGCTTAAAGGTAGACTTGCAAGGAGCTGATCGGAAGAGAGAATGGGAGGAGCTTAAAGGTAGACTTGCAAGGAGGGGATGGGAAGGGAGAATGGGAGAAGGGGATGAATGGAAGGCTTGCAAAGAGTGCATGGAAAAAAGGTATGTTAGCAGCATCATTGAAATACAGTTGTTCCATCCTACAGTCTGATTAGGAAAGAGGAATAATCTATGAACTGTCAATTGTATAATTTTGGCTTTATAATCAAGGAATATATTAGCAATCAGATTTTGTGTAGCAGGTTTTGATGACTCTCGAATTTTGTCTCTGGAAAGGTACTCTTGTAGTACCTGCCCCTAAAAAACTGCTAGACGGTAAATCTTAGCCCTCGTATAGCAAGTTGACCATTTGGTATAGCATTTTGGGATGTGATACCGAATGAAAAAAGAGAGACAGTATGTTATGACATGTCCATTATATCCTGTCATTATAACCAGAGTACCAAAGTTCACATTGGGACTAGGTAAGAGGCGAGGGATTTAAGACTATAATAACAAAAAATAGATTCTTTATAGATTCAATACAAAGCAATCGTTAGGATATGGTCAGGAATTTCTGAAAAAAACGACCAGATCTTAAAGACTTTTTTTCTTTAATTTGGTCAAGACTTTTACCACAACTTCTATGAAGTAGTGGAACTGAGATATCCCCTTTTCACTAAAACAAGAGTTAATGAGCTAGTTACCAATAATAAACTTGATATTGACTTCTCAAAAAGACACACTTTTCACATTTATTTTAAAACTAACCATTAACAATAACTACATGTATGTTAAAGGCAATATTATGAAAGATGCAAATTTCCATTTTTTGTACTTGATATGGTAGTAACCTATGGGCTTTACTATCCCAAAAAATATCAAGAAATGTTAATTAAAATCAACTTCAAGAGCTATGTTAGTGATATCCAGTTTATGCCGTAACTTGTGAGCAGCAGGTATATTACTATGCTACCTATCCTCATGAGTGAATCAAAGATCGTAATGAATCATTGCATATTCTTGGACTATCTTCAAGCCGTTGAACAGTTTACATTTCCTATATTAATGAACAGTGACAACACAGTATGTAGCAATAACAGTGAATAAAATTTAACAACACAAGTAATGACGAATCAACAGATTTGCAGAGAGGGAGGCTTGTGATGAGAGTATAGTTAAAGTGAAATCGCTAATAGGCAGTGGGTGACGTTGCAAGGAGCAACATGGCCCTGGGGCAGCAATAGAAAGCCCCCCCCCACCCCCACCAAAAGGAGAGTTAACATTCACCCAAGCCTAGCAATGGTTAATGCTTGGGATGAGATTTTCTATGTTTTATATTATTCACCTCTAGATGCTCAGATATTGCCCTCTCGGCACTGTTTCTCTAGGTTTCGACTGGTTTGAAAAGTTTAAATTTCGTGGCAAAAACAAGAAGAAAGTCTTTGTTATTGTTGTCATCACAACACAGATAGTCAGTCAATAACTGTATACATTTTTCACATTTACTTGGCATCCAGGCAAGAAGTGAGTTTTGTTTTTACTTTTCTCTATCTGACACTTTGACCATAACTACCTCTGGAATTTTCTTTGTCAACTCTACATTAAAGGTAACACCATAGCTTCCGAGAGAGGAAAGTCTTAACTTGCCATCACCGAGACCAATTTAAAGTCTGAAACATAAATTTAAAGTTAAATCACAAATTATTTTGCCTAATTCAGAGGCACTCTGTGACTGGCTACCAGCTACTGTCAAAAATGTGATGAAAATTTCTTTAACGATGATGATATAAGAAATGAAGATGATATTGTGCTGGAAATTAAATGGAAGGATAACAGAGGGAGGGTTTTGTGTGGGGGGGAGAGGTGTAATGTGATGACCTATTTTATATGTATGCGCATCTACATACCATACCTTGTGCTCCCTCTGTGCACTGATACCTCTGTAATATGACACTGTATCTGTTGTACATATGTGGCTTCTGCCTCTGTTATTATCCTCTAATTACCGCCTTGCCCTCCTATAGACCGTATTTACCTCACCTGTATATCATACTCTAGAAGAAGTGTTTATATCTTCTTTGGATTCTCGGCTACATTCGGGTGGATAGATAACATTACAGGGAGGTTCATGAGAATTTTAAGTGCTATAGTATAGTAATTCAATGATATACAAGTGAGATTAACAATTTTTAATTGTGTTAAAGCTCACATCCTGCAAGTCCAACATATGACTTTTAATTTACGAGCCCTACCGTTCTTTTCCCCTGTGGTACCGATGCAGCAACATATTACTAAGTTAGTGTAGGCTAGGCTAAAACATAATAATGCCCTAGGCCTAAGTAAAGGTACACCGAACAACATATGTCTTACCTAACCGTGTTATTGATAGTTAGTGAATAATTATACATGAACCAACCAATTATACATGAACCTACGTGTTCACACTGGCATAGGCCAAACTAGCATAGGCCAAACTTTGGCCTAATGTTAACATAAGAAATGGAATATAGGCTAGGCCTAAGTTAGTACCCTTACCACCGGTGTGACCAGCAGCACGACGCATTTTTACAGGTACGGCGAGTTTTTACAATCGAGTTGAATCGTGACCCTTGTTTTCTTCTTCAGAAAAGATGGATCAACTGCGAAGGCAAAGCTTAACCAAAGGGGCCTTCTCGGGTTTATTCAGTATGATATTAACTAGATGCTTGGTGTGTCAAACGTTCCAGCTAGGGCCAAGGCTATACTGTTAGTGCTGCAGTTCAGCCGGTGCATCGCAACGGACGATCTAATGGTAATACTAGTAGTTGTTCACACAGCTGTTTACGTATTCTATTACACGTCAGTATTTTTTCTATTACTGGCCAAGTACGTTGGATAGGGGAAATCCCAGACGTGTTCTCACTGCATATAATAAAAAATACTAAAATTAGTTTTCGGATATGTTCGATCTTTAATCTAATGATTAAAGTTCTATTGGTACTAAATATTTATAGTGCTTTTGAAAATATTTTTATTCTAGTGTTTATCAACGACATTTATGGCATAGAAATTTTAACATATATTTTCCCGCCATTGCAAACTTTCGCGCAATATTTCGAGACGTCTAATATTAACACGGCTGTGTGCATTATGACTGTCGTGTGTACTTAATTGTGAAGGCTCTGGGTCCTGGGACAGAAATGTATTGTTATCGTATGCTTGCTTAAGACAACAATTATGTATGGACATGTATTACGTTTCCTTTCATGACGAATTTTGACGATCAACCACCTATTTAAATTAAAGACACCTCCAAAATATCATGGCATGTATGCTGATTTCACCAAGTAAACGATCTGGATTCGTGGACTAGCCTAAGACATACATTGATTGAAGGTGAGTAATTGGCATAATCTATGCTACGCTCTAGTCTAAGTAAATGTTTAACTTAACCTCTGTTATTAAGCCTAGCATATGCCTAGGTAACTTAACGTAATTAAAGGTCTATTTTAGCCTAGGCCTACGTTAACGTAGGCCTGATTTAAGTCTGCTCTGATTCATATTTCGAAACTCCATGATAGACCACGAGAAAACCATACACAACAAAGAAAAAGGAGGTATTTTGCAATTCCTTGTTTTGGGAAACAAGCAGATATTATCATTACTATGCCATGGACCAAAGCTTTCAAGTTTCAGAATACTTATTGGGCCTAACTTACTGCAGGCCTAGGCCTACTTAAGAAACAAGATTTGTTAGTGTTACTATGTACATGCTATCCAATTGGTAGGCTTAATTACATTGTGCTTAAGTTAATCAGGAAGTGTAAGGGGTCTAATGAGTAATGCAGGTAGCCTTGGCCTAGACAAAAGTTTAACTTGAGATGTAAGTCTTAACTCTGAGCAGTGTTTCCGCTAAGCTGCTATGACGCGATTTTGAGGCAATGGCTTGTCGATTTGACGCACTGGCATTCAGAGAGAGAGAAAAAAAAAGAGGGTTTCATTTTCTCCTGAATTTGTACAGTGTGAATGAAAAAAAACGTTTCAAAAGGCATGGTGTTCAGAACTTCAACTTGAAGTGTAAGAAATTATTACTGTAAATTGTTTCCAATTTATTGTCAGAAATGTTAAATTAGTGTTCGTTAACTGTACCGTAGCTATGTTTTCTATACAGTCACACAGATTTAGCTCGCTTGTTGTAAAGCTAAATCATATAACGTGCACGTGCACTGATGCATTGCCTACACTACGATGGTCCGCACTACCAGTGTACAAAATATAATATATGTATAGCCTACGTTACATTACATTGCAACAGGGTCAGAAATAAGCGGGGGCGACGGGCAGTTCGTCCTAGCAAGTGTTAAAAAACCCGCTGAAAGCACAATTGCAAGGGCGAAAAAGAAAAGAAAATTATAAGGAAATCGCCCTCGTAATATCAGGTGTCTGTGTAAGTTTAATTGTGAAATGCTTTTGCTTTAACAAGGGTTTGCAGTAGCAGCGCGAATCGCGCAAACAGTTCTCACAATCCCGCATCAAATTTAAGTAGTGCGGGAGGGTCGCCCACAATCACCGGGAACTTTCCGCATAGTCACTGGCAAATTACGGTCTCCACTAAGCAATTTCAGTACCAGCGACAACAACCTAAAATCCCCACAAATCTCCGACCACATGGTAGCCTAACTTCACACAAAATCAACATGGAAATCTAACCTAGCCATCGGTTTACTCGCTCAAGTTGTGTCGCAAATAAAAAATAAAAATATCCAAGAAAAACTGCAATCTTCGACCACATGTTAGCCTAACAACCACACTAAGTCAATGGGAAATGTAGCCTAACCATCAGTTTGCCAAAAAAAAAAAATAACAATACTTTGCGTAGCTTTGTTTATATATTTTCCTTAGTGCAATCGTCGCGCGCATGGTAGCCAAACACCACACGTAGTCAACGGGAAAATCTAGCCTAAGCATATCTTTATTCGCTGAATTTGTGACGCAGTTAGCTAGAACTAAAATACCCATGAAATACTACAACCTTCGACCACATGTTAACCTAACAACCAAACTAAGTCAATGGGAAATGTAACCTAACCATCGATTTGCAAAAAAAATGCGTAGCTTTGTTTAGAACTTTCAATTTGCTGGAAATCGACAGTTGTTTGGAAGCTTTGTTTAGAACTTTCAATTTGCTGGAAATCGACAGTTGTTTGGAAGGTTTGTGCTATGTCTTAGAGAGAGAATGTTGTATTTTACGTACACCGTTGCTGTGGCGGTGGATTGAAGGTTTTAACTTGGATTACTTTTCAGCGGTATAATGGTTTCGTATTTGGTGGTGAGTGATTTTATCCACACACGAAAAAATACATGATTTAAGGAAAGGGCACCTTCAGCGGAATTAAAACTGCGTTTTCTATTTCAGTTGATGGGTTAAATTGTTTTTCGTCATATATTCGGTGGATTGACGTTATTTGCTAAACAATCACAAATTTTGGCAATTAAACTTTTAATTAATTTGCTATATGGTCGCAGCATTATAGAAGAGGGTAATTGTGCTTACTTGATCCTGATGAATGCTTACAACTATTTCGTAAACAGCATATTGAACTTTGCAAAAGAGCCCCCCTAAACCTTAAAAAAGCCCTCTTAAATACACCCAAAGCCAAATCTTAATTCCTACCATGCATTGCAAGTGGTGCCTTATTTGAGCCAAATATAGCTTGTAAAAATAAAGCGTAATACGCAACGAACTAATTTATTATTATTTAGCAATCATCGTTACTTTAAATAAAGCTCAGGGTTCCATGCCCCAACTTAAAATCAGACATTGGATTGGCCGATGTTTAGTACTAATACTGATGGCAAAATTTATCATCATGAAAAAGTCACGAAAGAATTGACCGATTGTGTTTTTGGTTCAATAAAATCATTTGTTTTCTTGTTTTCTTATGAACCTTATACTCCAAGGAAAAGAAACGATTGTAAATTCCTCATCAAGTTTGACAAGACGCCCCTATCGCCCCAAGACGCCCCAACTATTAATATTGGTGATGTGCAGGCTGACATGCCTCCGCGTTTTACAAACAACATATCATTTTATGAATGAATGTTATAAACTTTTTTGATGACTGTGTACATCGTCACACTACCTTTTTATCAATCGTAGCCTACAGTATGTACATAAATCTTTCTAGCGGCATCTGATGGATGTATTAATCTGTGAATCTATGACTATCACTTTACTATGCAATAGGCCCAGTATTTTTTTTCTTCAAACAGGAAATTTCATTACAAAATCCCTTTATAAGCATAGACCCCAGGGGCGTAGCCAGTATGTAGCACTGTAAGCCCGGGCCTACACTTTTTTGGCCAAGATATCTTTTTTTAAAAACACCCATAATTCAAATCCATAAGCTTGCTGGACGAGTTTAAGAGTCTAGACAGGGAAAACTATTTAACTATGATTGTATGAAAGACATTTCTGGCCTATCTTTGTATCTACAAGTATCAGAAGTTGAAAAGTAAGATTACTCTATACATGTACCTTGCTAATTTTAAATACATTATGTAGTATTGAATTATGTACTATTTCAACTCGTTTGTTTTTTGGGTTTAAAAGTGATATTGAATGAGGTGTCTCAAGTTAGCAGAGGCCAGGGAACCAGAATGAACACTCGGGAAGGGGCGTTTCCGGCCATCTGGGGTTTTTTAAAACCAAAAATTTTCTTGTACGCTCCGCGCCAACTGATGATGGCGCTCCGCTCAGATAGTCTACAACTTTAAAAATCTTGGCTACGCCCCTGACCCCTCCCCCAGGAACATGGTGAGTCAAACGGTCAGATATTAGCCATTTTGACTCAATGGGAAATTTCTTAGAGGAAACACTGACTCTGAGTCTGTTAGTGTTATGCTACTGATTGAAGCCAAAACTTCACTAAACCTGGAAAATAAGATTACGAGCCTGTTTGTTCCCATTTCCCTTCTTGTTAAAAACAATTTTCTACTTCTCCCTACTCACAGAGAAACAACAATGTCTATTCTTATGCTACGGAGCTAGCTGTAGGCTAAGCCTAGGTCTAACTAGATGTCGTTTTTGGCAGTAATGGACACCTTTTTCTTGACAAGAGTCTAAGACAACTTTTGCACACTCAGTCAAGCTTACAGTCATAGTGTGTTCTTTACATTACTGGGGCAATTCCAATTGACTTTATGCATAACAATGGTATCTGGATTAAAAAAAAAAGGATTACAACTTATGGTAAAACTCATCCTTTATAGCACAAATATACTGCTAACTTGAGGGATCAGGGCCCTATTTCATAAAACTTAAGAACATTCTTTTCTTGGACTTAAGAAGAATAATCATTCTTAAGTCTGTAATTGTTCTTAACTTTAAGAACATTCTCATCTCCTATTTCATAAAGCAACTTAAGAAGAATTCATTCTTATCTTTGTCCTGAAATCGTTCTTAACTTTAAGAATGATCAGCATCATTCTTAAGTATGTTCTTAAGTGTCACATGTCAATTAGGCGGGAAATTTCAATCAAAACTCATCATTGCTTATTTAGGTGTTTAATGTGGATGCCAATGATCATGGCTATGTATAT
The DNA here is from genome assembly GCA_000934455.1 of Apostichopus parvimensis. NCBI lineage: Eukaryota > Metazoa > Echinodermata > Holothuroidea > Aspidochirotida > Stichopodidae > Apostichopus > Apostichopus parvimensis. Next base: position 86,168 of record KN884724.1, read on the forward strand.
GGCTTTTGGGCTGCTAGAAAGAGAAAATTAACAAGCTCTACGAAGGGAAAGGGTATTTAGGGATAGAACCAACCCACTACATCAATGGACAGACCAACAGCTGCATCCGAAGTACCGGTTCAGTAGACTTGAGTCAATCAACATCATTGATATGCTTCAAGCTGATATTTCTTTAAGCCTATGCCCTACTTAATATAGGATAGGCTATAATAGGGGTGGGGTGGTGATGGGATGGCAATCACAGCTACTATAATGGGGGTAACTATAGAAAAGTTCATTTCTGACTGGGGTGGGAGCCTGGGAGGGAGGGGGAAGGGTAGAACTACTTGACGCAAGGTTGGGGGAGGGGGCAGAACCTCCCCTCCCCTTTGAAAATGTTGGATTATATATGGGGGATTATATGAAAAATGGTGCTATCATTTGCCCTAATTTGAACAGATTTTGTGCCCGTATCTTAGGTCTTTTTTGGGGGGCAGACACACCCACCTCGTACGCCTGTTGGTCGGTACGTTTGTGGTTTTGTTGATAAATTTGTGCCCATTACCCTCCCTTCACAAACTTACTCGTAACTGTTTATGCAACTAATTATAACTTTATAAGTTATTCGCTTGAACTACAAAAATATACAGGGGCGGATCCAGATTTTTTTTGGCAGCAGGAGGTTGAGGGTTACTTGTGATGCTGTCCTGGGGGAGGGATCAAAGAGTAGGGGTGTTCCCGGAACGGTTTGCATTGACTTTGTATATGTAGAACTCATTTTAAGCTAGCGAACATGGTCGACCCACCAAATAACAAAAATAGTACACAAAACGCAGAATTGAAGCTGGCAAACAGTGTAATTCTATCTTCAAAATCATCATACTGTACCAAGTTTTGTACGGTGGAGTATAAGAATCGCAAGATACAATTTGTTAAAGTTGACAAGTGAAACGTGGTAAAAATGGATGATTTTCGGTCAATTAACTGAAACTTGCATATACTGAGGTTATTCACAGGAATATACAAATAGTCCTAGTTGGAAAATTTTGAAATTCCGCACGATTTTTCAATTAAAAAATACGTTGGGGACCCCTCTAAAAAATATACAAAATTTTTTTTGTGTGCTTCACCGTCTATATAGATAGATTTCCCTACATAAAGATATATAAACAATTATATATAAACTTTTGCCCCCCTGTCGGGGCTTCCCCCTCCCCCGCCCGCCTCTGTCAGATTTTTTTTAAAGGAAATCTATTATTTACTACATTTTTATTTGGCAAGAACATTACAAATTTATATAGGATACTGGAATAGAAATTTTAAAGTGAATAAAATTGTTCAATTATAATGAATATGAACTGACTTTTACAATAGCATTCACGGCAATGTGGAATGCTTGAGTTATTACAGTTATTATACTTCTGAAGAGACTCAAGTCACACGTCTGAAGTACATGCGATGAATGGGTAGGCAGGCAATATAAGATGATTTGTTTTCAGCACAGAAGTTTGCAGTCTCGAGGGTGATGTGAGAGCTATGCCCTTCAACTAGTAGGATGATAGGGAAGGTGATGTCCTCTCTCTTAACACTCGGTCAAAACAAATTGACGATCCATTCGTAAAAAACTTCCCTGTTAATTCAGCCGTTCGAGGATTGTCCTAAGCACCTCTGGAGCACCCTAAATGGGGGTCATAACATAAGCGGCTGTTCGGGAAGATTAACATAGGCTCCAAGAAAAACCCTGTAGCGTTCATACAGGCCAGGATGGTGATTTGCCTTTTGTCCATATTGCTCAACTGGTAGATGTTTGTTGTCCGTCTTGGGGCCAACACTTTCTCCATGCTTCCTGCCAGTGGAAACCCACTTTTGTCATAGTTGAAAATGCGACTACCATCATTATGAATGTCCTCCCAGTTTTCCACCGCCTCGGAACTGATACGCCTTATAGTCTGTGAACCATTTTTCTAGTCGCTCGACTGTAAACACAGCTCTTTCTTTTCCCAGAGGGTCCTCGACTCTCTCCACTACAATCAGGTTTCTCTTCAGAACGTCCCTAAACCATTGTGCTCCTGAAAAAAAGATAACAACATTCTAAGTTCCATACAATTGTTGTTCCTCATATATCTATGTTATTGTTAAAACTGGGGTGGCGCCATGATTTCCCCGACACAGGGGCTAAGGTCTCCGACACGGGGGGGGCTAAGATCTCCGACAAAAAAAATCTTGGTGCACAAAATATCATATATATATAAGCAGTAAAAGAATTAGCCTAGCCTAGCTTACAGATGCTAACTAATACTATTAGGCCTAGTCTAGCCAAATTGTTCAAACTTTTTGTTCAAATGGCTTGCATCAGAAAGTTGTACTTGTAAGTAGTGTGAATGGGTTTAACAATGCTTTGGACAAGCACTTTAAGCATTGTTATCGGGTCTGAGCGTTTGTGTCTTCAGTTTTTTTCTCTCCTATAGGGTCCTTGATAGGGAATTGAGTGTCCCTCCTGTTCCTTTTTTTCTACTAAACGGATCGTCCAACATTGGTTACCTCATTAGGCCTAGCCTAGTCAACTCTAACATTAACAACAGTTACTGAGTTAGCCTAGGGCCTATATAATTACGATTCACACATCCTCTATTTTGTTCTCGTTGTGAAGTCGAGGTGGTTTGAACATTTCCACTTCAAGACTAATTTAGAGATCACGAGTGTCAACTGTCAAGTCTTGATTACGGTATTCATTTCGTCAGTGGTGCGCAGCATTACTTAGGCCCAAGCCTATAACTAACATTAGGCCTAGCCTTTTTTACCGTAAGTACAACGACCCTATGCGTAGCCTCTATTAAGTATTATAATTAATATGTAGCCCTAACTCTACAGTAGACATAAAAACTGCAGTAACAAAAAAAACGTAACAGTAACACTACAGTAGGCATAGTCTACACACAGTTACCGTATGGATGCTTCACTCGAGCAGTTTTAGTACAACTTTCTGCTCTAGAAAAAAACACTTTTTTGATGGTATTTAATAAGAACAAAACTACCCGTGAACAGTTTTATTGGGTATTTCATTATTTTGGATAAAAAACTGCAAAGAAGGAAAGCTTTAGTCATTACTTACCATTTTCTTTTTCCTTTTGTGAGCAAAAATGCGCGTCGTCGAGAAAAAGTTTCAGACAAAGTTGGCGCTGCAGGTCAAAGGTCACATTCAGCCTCTTTCAAAGTTATAAAAGATACGAACTTTTAATAAATTCTTAAATAATCGTTCGTAACTTAAGAAGATTAATCGTTCGTAAGATACAAACTATTTCTTGTTCAAACTTCTTAAGTGACTTACGAAGAATTACTTAAGAAGATTCGTAAGTAATCTTTATGAAATAGGGCCCAGGTCTGTTACCAGACTGGGATTTTTCACTATGTATTGTATAAATAGCTGTATGATATACGTTAACATATTACAAGTTTTTGAATCACAAAGCAGAACTTTACAAAGTTGGTTAGGGCTTTCTGTTGTAGCATAATAGTTCAATGGTAGGATAGGAGTTTTTACATTAGGTCTGCATTTCCGGTTTAGCGGCAATAAACACTTGTAAGGGAAAGCCTAGAATGCCTTCGTTAGGAATACAATATGGCGATTTCTACATGAACTCAGTTCAATCAGAATAAATAGTTTGTCACATTTCATCATATCTCTGAATATGTTTTTCGATTGTTGAGCATTGCCTATTGCTATACATGTATATTCAGCATTAAAGTGTATGTTAACTGCTGATTAAGCTTTCCTTAATTTAAGTATTGCATTGAAAGACCCAGCAGTAAGAGAGAACTTCAGCGCTGATGTCGTATCTAGACAAAATCCAAGTTGGAACCAATAGCACAACCGAAGAAAAATGGAAAACGTTGAAAGTGGCCATACTTGAAAGTGCGACACAGAATGTGGGGAAAGAGCAGAGGAGACCGGCAAAGAAACCATGGATCACCAAACAGATGATTGAATTGATGGATCAGGACGTATGGACATCATGTACAAGAAAGTGAAACAACTAACTTCAAACAAGGGAAACTATAATAATACCCCTGAGGTATTGGAAGATAAACATGGAAGGATGCTAACTGAAGCTGAGCCAATTAAAGCAAGGTGGATAGAATACATAGAAGATCTGTATGGAAAGTCTGAAAAACCAAATGAGCTCCCCTTGGAGGAAGAACAACACATTCAAATTGATGACATCGGACCGGACCTATTGGAAAGCGAGTTAAGAGCGGCGATAACAAGACTGAAAGGAGGAAAAGCGGAACGAGAGGATGGCATCCCCGCCAAATTCATAGCAGCCTTAGACAAGGGAGCACAGAGAGAATTTTTAAACATCTGTATGGATATTTACCAAGGCGGTAAATGGCCTGATGATTTCTGCAGAAGCATTCTCGTGCCATTGCAGAAGAAGAAGAATACAACTAAGTGTGAAGAACATCGAACTATCAGTCTAATATCCCATGCATCAAAAGTTCTCCTACATGTGCTCACAACCAGACTGGAGAAACATGCTAACGAATGGATAGGAAGAGATCAATTTGGATTTAGAAAAGGCTGTGGAACTAGGGAGGCGATTGGAGTTATGAGAGTACTAAGTGAGCGCGGCATAGAATTCAATCAAGAGGTGTTTGTCTGTTTTGTGGACTTCAGCAACATAAATGAGCTTGCGGTATGCCCACATGCACCTAATACTGCATACACGTTGTACTCCAGCTAGCTTGTCATACGTGTGTGGGGCTGTGAGATAGAAAACAAGCGTGTTCGTGACAACCAGGGTCTGTACTCTGTAGTGTACGAAGTATACAGTACTGTACCTAGCCATTAGTGCATATGTACAGTATGCACATACTGCTAAAGTGTAGGATTGCACCCTCGTTACGGAACGTACCAAAATGTGGTTTAATTCTTACGTTGTTTCTAACATGAATGGAGGGCGATGCCAACAAGCTACTGTAATTTTGGGGGGACGGATTTTTATTTTAAAGAATCCAGGGATTTTCCAAATTTTGTTCAAAGTGTCGAGCACTTATGGCAAATATAGCTAGTTGTCCGTCGGACAACCTGAGCACGGTTTTCGGTTGTCCGACATGATTTTTGGTCGTCTCAGACAATCGTTAAATTTGAGCCCTGTTAAATGGTACGATCCTTTGGCTATCGGTAAGTGGTAAAAGGCCGCGACAAGGTTGCGACACAGTAAGGAACATTTAAGTTAACTCTGAAATGCAAGGTTGAACATGACTTTTGACAACAATGGGAGCTCTAGAGGTGTTTAAAGAACTTTGCGTGAAAAATTATTTAAAACAAATAGTATCTTTTATCTTGCAGATATCTTTGCATGGAAACCATGGTTCCTATGGCTGGTGTTTCGTAAGGCTGCTAGTAAACAACTGTTACATGTTCTGACATTACAAAACAAGTAAACCAGCAATCATTTGGCATGCATCAATTTCAAAACAGTTTTGTGGTACCAGATAAATCATTTTCAACTCCAAGACCAACTCCAAAGTTTCTTCCAGAGGTCTCGTTCTCCCAAAAGAAGGTAAAATTTAAGAACAACTTATTTGCTTCTTCTGACTATCTTTAAGTCAGTGGTCATATATTTAGAAGTCTTTGAAATGTCAACCATAGATCACATGTTCACACAGAAGCTTTCAACCAGTGATGTTTGGCCCTTCTCAATGTTTATGAACAGTATGGAGGATTGAATGCATTGAAGACTCGCCCCAAACCATGTGCTGCCCTCTGAAAAAGTTAACTTCCCGTTGCTTGCAAGTGAAGTTCTTCTCTTGTTGCTACAAAATGTAGACAGTAATGAAACGTGATACCTTGTTATCTTTAGCTGGACCTGAGATGTCCATTGCTGTATCGTTTTTACACTGTGTTGTGGGTATTGACCGTAGCTGCATTTATTGACTGTACACTAGTGTCTAATTACCAACAGTAGCAAGCTGTGTGTGTATTTTCTGGGATCAATGGTGGAGTCTGACACTTCTGTTACACCTCATTCGAAACTAGGTCAGACTACCGGCATCAGACTTTTCTTTGTGCGTGAGTCTTCACACCCTTTAATAGCCTCAAAGATCATTCAAAGAGGGATAGCTTGTAATCTAATTATTTTTCAGCTAGATGATCAGATTTTAGTATATTACTATTATTATTACTACTACTATGGCTATAGGATCTTGCATTTCAGTACAACAATTCTTCACAACATGATTGGTGTTTGATAATTAAAGAATACTAAGCACTACAGTAGTACTAAAAAAACAGAAAAAACACAAAATTATGCAAAGTGGGCAAATTGTTATACAACTGCAAAAATGTATATATAGCAGTTTGTACACAAGAAGCATAGTAATTTGATATGGGACAAAGTTGAGGGCTTTAAAAAACTGCTAGGCAAAAGTTTCAACACTAAATATTTCCCAGATAAAGACACTGTTTCATTTTGGAGAAAACTGTTTTTCTCATCTTCTCCAATAGTTTGCCTGGGCACCTGTTGTTTAAGTCTTCTGTATGATTCGTTAAGCTGGAAAAAGAAAAAATACAGACTGATAAATTCTCTAAAAATGATGTAAAAGATGGAAAATCTCAATTGAAAAGAAGACACTGTAGAGAGTTGATGATCGATGATAGTGTCACTTTATTGCCTGGTCTTTCTTGCTTCTTTTCTAGCTCTCCACTAGGACACCAGATGATGGTAAGGCCGCTCCCCGGCCCCCGATCAAGAGCGTACCGCCCGTGAGCCGCCTCTTTTTCAACAGGTCACATGATGAGGAGCGTAAACCGAGGGCGGTGTCTTTTCATGACCCAGACAGGACTGGGTGTATCCTTTTATCAGTGGAACGAAAGAAGCGTGAATGCTAGAATGAACTACTGTATTTCCATCCATTTATAATAGAATTTCTCCCCAAATCAATGGAATTTCCTATCAGTCACAATATTCCTACGTGGATGGTTGATGTCCTGAAAAATGTGATGCCCAACGAGTACATATATGGCAATTCTGACGCTATCAAAAATCGCTCAGTTTCAAGCAAATTCTGTAGGATTAGCATTGGTAATTACAGATCTCGAACTGCCAATTTGGAACAAGTATAGTGTAGTAGGTTACACACTAGGAACAAGTAAAATAGTGTAGTATGTTAGTGTAGGAACAAGTAATATATTGTAGTAGGTTACATTAGGAAGGTTACACTAGGAACAAGTAATATAGTTAAGTACATTACACACTAGGAACAAGTAATATAGTGTAGTATGTTACAGTAGGAACAAGTAATATAGTGTAGTAGGTTACACTAGGAAGGTTACACTAGGAAAAAGTAATATAGTGTAGTAGGTTACACTAGGAAGAAGTAATAGTGTAGTAGGTTACACTAGGAACAAGTAATAAAGGGTAGTAGGTTACGGTGAAACTGTTTCGGCTAAACTCAAAACGTTGCATTTTGTTTGAGTTTATAACTCAATGACCTATTTAGAATCAGACACATGGTGAACATGGTGAACTAATCCAGAGCAGTTCATTATGTGTTAAAGTTACATTGTCTGTTTGACAATCATATTGAATAATTTTTTGAAATGAATATCAGACCCAGATTAAATTAATGACTGATGTCTCCATCATAATAGAAAGTTAACAATTCCGGCAAATCCAGAGCAGTTCATTATGTGTTAAAGTTACATCAATTGTCTTTTCGACATTCTTGTTAAATTAGTTTTTGAAATGAATATCAGACCCAGAATAAAGTTTAAAAGCCACCTACCTAAATGTAGTAAATTGTCTGCATTGACTAGTGAAGCTTATTTGCATATTAATAGTATTGAGAAGACTGTGTATACATTCCAATGTTATTTCTGTTATTTGTATGTTAATTAGTTGTAGTAGCCAGCCTTTAGTGACACCCTCACTACATCCTGTTAATTGTCATTTAGTCATAGTAGAAGTATATCATAACTGCTTACAGCTTAGTAAATTATCAATGAGATTGTTATGACCCTTGACCTTTTCTTCAGGTTTGCTTCAAAGCCCTCACTACAATGTCAACAGCAGATATCTTTTCTTTGATCAATGTTTTGATCTAATTTCCAAACTAGGTGAAGGCTCATTTGGTGAGGTAAGCTCACAGAGTTTTTTTTTTTTTACTTTTATGCTAAATATCCTCCATCCTCAAAAATACACACACATGGACACAGTATACAGTAGACAGACAGTAGCCTTAGTATATAGTAGACACTACACACTACACAGTACACAAAACACAGTACACAATACCCACTACACACTACACAGAACACACTACACAGAACACACTACACAGAACACAACACAGTACACACTACAAACTACACAGTACACAGTGCACAGTACATATTACACATTACACGCTAAACAATACACACTACACATTACATAGTACACACTACACAGTACACACTACACAGTACACATTGCACACTACACAGTGCACAGTTCAAAGTACACAGTACACAATGAATCATGCCGAATCATCTATTAATGGTATAAATATGCACAATTTGAAGACTGCATTGGTCAATATATATCAAAATGGCAACAGTATCCACCCAACAAGTTATGAAAACCGATATGGTGTAAATATATTCTACATTTTTAAGAAGCACTAAAACTTGTCATATATTCCAATCTGTACAGTTAGACAGGGACTGTTCAGTGAGTGACACAGATGCAGCTATTAATTTCTCAAGGCGCTGACATTGCTAATTGAATCACTAAGCCAGTAGAAGGCATGTTTCTGTTTGACTTTATTGCAAAACTTTTTGCTATCAATTATTAAGCTTACTTTATACTGTCTCATGTTCTGGGCATCAGGCTACAGTGCCCCAATATTTGGAATCCCAATTGATGTTAATATCTCTACACTTGCACATTGATGTTTCCAAATGGTCCAATCTTCCAAGTGAATCTATATCTGCAAACTAGTTACCAAAGTCATCTATAAAATGATCATCAAAACCAATTATATTTATATCATCCACTTGAATTTTCAAACCTTAGTCTAAGGTTCAAGTGGCTGCAGGGATCATTTTGAGCTACTAGCTAGCCTTTACTAGCTAGCTTTATAGCTACCACCGATTCCTCTTTTCTGGTTGAACTATTAGCAAACACTTGCCGGATCTTCCCCCCAATGCATTTTGTCTGTTTCTTCACAGGTATTCAAAGTTCAGAGTCGTGAGGATGGACGGTTCTATGCTGTCAAAAGGTCAAGAGAAAGGTTCAGGGGTGAAGGAGACAAGTAAGTTCTATCCCAAAATAAAGGTTGTGTAAAAGTAAGTTGGCCTGACATCTCGATCCTAGCAGGATCTTCTTCAGAGGCTAAATGACAAGTAACAGTAACAGAAGGGACAAATACATGCACAGTTACAGACTGGTTAATGAGCACGGTGAACACAATGAGATACATGTAAAGGGATTAGTTGACAAGGGATGGAGAGAAGAAAGCAACAGGGGAAGAGGAGAGGTGGGAGATAAACAGTGGAGGGACAAAGGTAGGATTAAAGGAAC
>KN884725.1:68813-78827 GCA_000934455.1 Apostichopus parvimensis
AACAATATAACTGAAAGAAGGCCAAATTAAATAATAATCCTCTTGAGCTAGTGAGAGCTGTTTTGAATTACTTCGAAGTATGACGTAACGAAACAACAAGGAGGGGATAATATTATCAAGAACAGGATAATCCACATGACACCAAGAAACGGATCATACATGACGTAGGTACAAGAACAATACTATATCACCGCGCATCCGGGATGTCGTCATCTGCAGGGATGATGGGACGTCGTCAGCAGATCTTGTTGCGACGAGTAATTAGAAGCAAATCAGTAAATATTCAACGCCAATGAGTCTCACCTAGATAAAAGCAAACCTTACATATCATGCGACATTAGCTGACGAAAAAGGTTTACAAGTGATTGTTAATACTCAAACTAACACCAAATACTATAGATCGATTAACATCACCCGTAAACATGTGGCCCAGGCCTTAACTTTAGCGTGCTAATGTTTCTTTGACAATTAACGCATTTCTCAAGGTTTGATACAACATATTTATGAATTTGTCATATTCAACACTGTTCAAGCAAGTGCATTTATTTGCCTCCTAATGACGGACGTGCATGTCGTGGTACATAACTACATGACATATTCGAAACTATGATTTCGACAATTTTGTGACCCTGGGTTCATTATCCAAGCACCATTAATGTCGTGACTAAACCTGTGAATGGTGATCTTCATATTAATCTTAATAAGCTCCATTAAGTACACTACTTTTATGGCGTAACTTTGTACCATGATACCACAAGCGTTGCTAATGCACATCTATTTATCTGACTTGCTACTATAATCAGTACCTATAAAAATATCACCCGGGAAGGTTATTATTTATCAGTCTATTGTTATATGTGGTCTAGCTGTAGACCTCATGCTGTTAGCTCAATGGAGCTAAGCAACTGCTTCAAATCCAGCACGACGTCCAAAATAGCTCCTTTCTTGTACTAACCAAATTTTCAGAGCTCAATAAACAAAATCTTGTTTTCCGTCGTTCTCGAGTCAAGGTCAGCCACAGTAAAGTGCTGGCGTCACGTGATTCGATCCTGTCGTTGTTATTCTGTTGACATAACTGCTTGCTATGATATTTGTATAGCTTCAGTTATTACTTGTGTTAAATGCTGTAATATGGATTTACATGTTATAACGGTATCCTTTCATGAGAAGGCACTGGCTAACTGGGAAGGTATGATAGTGCAGTTATTAAAGATATGGTTTCTGTAACACTGAACACGTTCTTGGCAATTGCACACCCGTGTTGATGCTCCCTTGCTGTTACTGCGGGTGAATCATATTACATTGTATCTTTGACCAAGGTGTTCTTCCCTGGCAGAATTAAAGGTATGCTGAATAGGCACCAAACATGCTAGATATTCAAATATGGTCACCTTTGGTCAAATTCTTACACTGTTTTTATTACAATCTTCGAGGAAATTTTCCTTACTGGGACATTCGGTCATTTTGTGTGTTCCTTAAAATTGTCTGAGAACAATTTGGAGAGTAAAGACCTCCAGGAAAGTACTTTTTGAAAACTTCTAGCAATTATAGCGTGCTATAATTTGTGGCCTATACTGCATGTCTACCTTTAAGGGTAAGTAGCCACGCCATTGAAATGGGAGGTGTCCTGTTAATTCGACAGTCTGAATAGGTTAATAACTCATAAAACTGACATCACGATTTAGGGAGGGGGGCGAGGGAGGGTTGGAGGGGGGTACAACACAGACCTGATATTGTATGCACATAACATGATCCAGGGAAAGTAAGGGTTATGTGAATAACGACGGGAATATGAGAGAGGGGAGAGAGGGGAGAGAGGGGAGAGAGGGGAGAGAGGAGAGAGGGGAGAGGAGAGAGGGGAGGAAACGATGGAAAGTAGGTTCGTCGTAACCCATTATTATTAACGAAGGGAGTATTATGCCCGTTTATCTAGTTACTAAAACAATCGTTATAAGAGAGAGAGAGATCATAATCGTGGACCGTGTTGATACCACTCGATGTCATGCAGCTCTGAGAATCTGGGAAAGTTCTGACCTCTCAGTGAATCAAACCGAAACAACAGCCACGCTATTTCAGATCATTCAGAAGGATTGAACCTTTCTAGAGTTTGGAAACTAGTAAATTCAAATGAGCTTTGACCTCCGTCTGCTAAAACAACAGTCAACCACAATTTGTTTAGATGTTACACTGGGTATAGCAACACTGATAATTTTACATCCATAGTAAAACTCGGTTTATCCGAGTGAGATCAAGGATGCTAAGGATGTATAATCTTTGCACCCATGTACTAAGCTTTTGTTTCTGTGTATCGAACTGTAGATTTTGCCCTCCCCCCCCCCCTCGACCAAACTGGCCGTGTTGAGTTGTGTACATATTGTATATTCAAACAATGAATATTGCCTTTTACAGAATATTTGACAAAACGTATTCCGGAGCCTTCTCATGACTGATTGCTTGTCGGATTCTACCAGTCATATCACACTACACAACGGAATTCAATGAAACTTGAAACAACTAAAACTTGATATAGCCTACTTAGGAACGGACGGCCAAGTACCTGCTGCATAGATCTGGGCACCAAATATGCATAACTTCGGTCAGATAATGAAAAATTAAATAATGCTCTTTCAGACTTTTCAATCACAATATGAGGTTGCGCGTACACGACAATATGATTTGTATCTGATTATAAGTTTATGTGGCCTCCTTACCCCCTTCATGTAATCTCGAGAATCAAATAATGGTAAATGCGGTTTGCCTTTATGTGACATTGTATGCAGATATGGCTATTGTATTTAGTAAGTTCAAAGTCTGCTAAATGGCCAATTAATAATGCAGTATAACATCCTTGTAATACAAGAGCAATTAACCTTTGTATATCCAACAAACTACACTATTGTTTAACTTTACACTTGGCGATTTATTCTCAAGAGTTGCTGCCATAATCGCTTTTGATAGATAACCTGAGATCCCTATTTTGTCTTAGTTCTCCAGATTGCGAAATTCTTAACAAGATCTGCAGCTGCTTTTAGCTGTAATGGTATTGGACTATTCTCCCTGGGTTTCTATGTTGAGTTCAAACAGATACCTAAGAGGTTATAACCTAGACAATGTAATGCTATACGCTGAACCTCTTCTTTGACAGGACGTCCATTGTTTCAGGTGCATGTTTACTCCGCCCTAGCGACGGCACACGAATTTCAAAGTATGATTGTTGGTACAACTCTGCAGACAGTAAAAGGGAAATTGCCTTTCTGACTCACTCATTGACTATCACAGCTTCATGACTGGAAGTGGCTAGACGACTTAGTCTATCTGGCACAGAAACCAATAGGTATAATAAGCTCCTCCGAAGCAAAATCAGAGGAAAATAATAACATGTTATTTCCTAAAATAACATGTTAACAATACACCACAAGTAGCTCAAGGGCATACGGTGTTTTGTGTTTCAAGTGACAGTAAACGTGCAACTTTTATTGATTTGGCATTTATAACACAATGGGTTAATTTTAATTTTAAGATCAGACTGAGGGGCCGACTTCCTTATAGTATTATATTTCTACGAGCATTCCCAACATAAATCATATCTTAAAGGCAATGTTACAGACCTGAATAGCTGTACCAACACCAAACTGTTCTCTTAAAGGCATTGAAGACTCGCCACAAACCGCGTTCCGCCCTCTGAAAAAGTTAACTTTCTTGCTTGCAAGAAAAGTTTTTTTTCTTGTCGTAACAGAATGCAGACAGTACAGAAACGTGATACCTAGTTATCTTATATCTGGACCTGAGATGTCCATCGCTGTTATGTACACTGTGTTGTGGGTATTGACCGTGGCTGCATGTATTGACTGTACACTAGTGTCTAATTACCAACGGTAGCAAAGCTGTGTGTGTATTTTCTAAGATCGATGGTGGTGTCTAACACTTCTGTTACACCTCATTCGAAACTAGGTCAGATTACCGGCATCAGACGTTTCTTTGTACGTGAGTCTTCACTCTGTTTAAGTCATATGTGATAGAAGACGAGAATATACAGTAATAAACTAGCAAACACAGAACTTACCGCTACTCTTCCGCCACTTTGTGGTGTAATACCTATAAACCAAGTACATATTTTACATTACATAAATTGAGATATCAGTGCGTGTTGGGGAGGTGGGCGGGTATGCGCACCTGTTCCTGCCCAATCCGAGGAAACAGTGACACATGTTCAATAGAACAGAAATTGTCCTAAACTTACTTATAAGATTCCCGTGATTTCAATAGGGTTTTTGTACACACCAAGTTGTTGTACATACAAAGCATGCATTGCATCCAAGCTCTACTTTTGCAGTCATCGTGTTTACGAGGCTTTGAAGACTTTAACCTCTGTTGACCTCAAATAACATTTGACCTTCACCAATTTCATTCGCGATTTGGTATTCATCAAGGGGAGGGAGTGGGTGTACATACCAACTAGAACAACAGCAACGTTGTAGCTTATTGACTTTTGAACAATGACTTGTACAATCTATCTTGTTTCAAGCAACATGAAAGAGGACCATACTATGTTGATGGTTTGTGTAACTGATGTTGGTAGACAACCAGCAAGACAGACAGATAGACACTTTGCTATTGGTTAAATCCACTGAGTTAAGTGCGCAATTTAACCTTTTTTAGTAATCGTGTTTACAAGGTTACAGACTTTGGAATGTGTTGACATCAAATGGCCTTCGACCTCCACTACTTGCAACTGGGTCCTTGTTCTCCCCGCGAGGGATGTTCATGCCAAGTACGAACTTCTATGGTGCGCCTAGTGTGCCATAAGTCCTGAAATCGACTTACGTCAAATTAAATCGCCATAGATCAGTTTTCTCGTGCTCTCATTGGACAACCAGTGTCACATGTTGTTTTCTAGTGTTCTGATTGGTAGAAATCGACATATGTCAAATTAAATTGAACCGGTGCTGTGGCCGAGTGGATAAAGGCGGTGGCATTTGAAGCAGTGGGGCTTAGTAATCGGGAGGTCCCGGGTTCAATACCCGGCCGGATCGTAGTAAGGTGTGTTTTTCATCCAAGAGCAATATACGGTTTTCCCATCAGAAATAACTTTCTAAATTAAAAACTCCAAATTTGAGTTAAAATGTTGAAGTGGAAGCCAACCGACTTGTAAGTTGTAATCCATAAGCCATTGCGGGTTTCTCCCACATTTGTGGTCGCTTAAGCGTCGTAACCAATTAAAATGCATATCAAGATACTGCTGGTCTGCTTTGCTGGTTCTTCTATGGTCATGGTTTCCAATTTTGGCATTTATGCAAATCCTTATGTAAAGAACTTGGTGAACATAACACTTAGCTTTTCAAATTTCAACCGTTTGGATTCTGGGGCCTTTGAATATACATTTATAATTTAATCAGAGCACGAAACCGACATATGACAATTCATTTGACATATGTCAATATCATGACATATGGCACACTAGGCGTCGATTTCATCCAATCAAAGTACGAGAAACTTACATATGTCAATTTAATTCGACTTATGTGAATTTCAGGACTTATGGCACACTATAGGCGCACCAAAACTGCAATCAGGATGTACGGTTGGAGTTATGAGGCTTACAAGCTTGGGCGTCACAAACATACGCAGCCTACATACATATACGCCATCACCATTGCATATATTCCGTTTGCTATATATGACAAGGAATCAAAACGCAAAGCCGTGATGCATCTTGTTTCCTTCTAAAGCTGTAAGTTAGGTTCGCACAGATATTTTAAAACACTTAAAGACAACAAGATTTGCCCCAGTTTTAGCAGCGTAAAGTTATTGCTGTAATGCTAACCCGGCCTTATCAGACCGAGTACTTATGGATATATACGAGCCTATTGTTGCGTATTGTGATGAAATTGTTTGGAGTCATTGAACCAGTGAAGTCCAGTAAGATCTTCCAAAACACACCGTTTATCGTATCGGTTAAACACGCCGTTTATCGTATCGGTTCATGAAAGTGATAAAGGACTCGAAACGCTTTGCTAAATGAAGTGTTCCTAACGACCTACCACCAAATGCAAACCGGTAAGTACAGTCCAGACACCATGTGAAAGGTGCCGTTATATAATGCAAAGATGGGTGTATTTTCTTGACCTCACCCATACGGCTTGTCCATCTGCCCATTACTTACCTCGAAAACCCCACTTAAAAAGGCAATTTTCGAACAGGATGTTATATAAAGTTGATTAGTATTCCAACAGTGAACTGTGATGGAATACATCAATCAAAGATAATCATAGGTTAGTTCGAGGTCATATGACGTCATATCATGGATGTCATGGATTCATGGATGTCCCTCGGTAAAGAGAAAGTCCTCCCCCTACCCCCCCCCCCACAATATCCTCAAAACACACAAGAAATAGTAGAAACCTATTTATCAAACAGGCTCAACCTATAGCATATATCAGCGCAGTGCAGCGCATATCAACTGTGGTCCATTTTAATTTTACTAAAATAGATAAGGGAAAGAGTTATCTCAGTTGCAGGTAAAGCACTGGAGCACTCTGGTTCGAATCCCGTTCTTGCCATTAATTTCCTCTGCTCTTTATCCATTGTCTAAAATTCACAGTCATTATCTATTTTAATTATATATTAGAAGACGACTTTCCCATGAAATTCCTTCCCTCTGCCTCCAGCGTTATATCGGCTGAAACTGGGCGAGATCCCTGATTACAAGATAAGCAAGGTACTGTGGTTTTCTGACTGGCACCCCAGCAAAGAAACGGCTATATAGGGATAGGGATCGCCACCAACTCAGGGCCGGATAGTTCAGTTGGTACAGCACTGGGCTTGTAACCCAGTGGTCTCTGGCTCCAATTCCGTTCTACTAATATATTTCTTTGCTCTTTACCATTGTCTAAAATTTCCCAGACAGTTTTCTACAAAATATATATTGACGCTGCTATTTTTATGATTAAGGACTATTGTCAGACTTGTATGAAAGGGAGGGAGGGTGAGGAGGGGGGGGGTAATTCACGTCCCCTTGCGACCTCAACGCCACCTGCTATTGTTGGTCCATTTTTGGCTGAAAAGTAGCTATAATTGTAATTTTGTGTGTGTGTGTAGCAATTTTGAGTAACCATTTTACTATGTGCCGCTTCGACTAACTGGGCTGGCTACCCAAATCCCATAATATTACTCGACTTCGTGATATCTTTTCCATAAAAGAAAGAAAAATCTTTAGTTCCGTGGAATTAAAAGCGTGTTTTGTAAGGAAACCTTAATTAGGTTATTTAGTGTATCAAAAGGAAATATTCCCATAATTACAGTCAATTATTTTGCGAAATCTCAACCGCGACACTTCTCCACTAATTAAGGACCTACGGTCAGAACTTCAGTCTAAATTATAATTTCAGTAATGGCAAGATAGAAAATTCGAGTTGAAAATAAGACCATGCAGCCAACATAACTTTGTGATCTCTTGTCATGTTATATCAGAAGACATTTTTTGTTACACTGCACACAAGATATTTAACTGCAGACAATCCTTGAACACAACAGATAATAACCGAGTTCTGGTACGCAGTAATGTCAATATACATGTCTGAATTTAATCCAAGCTTTACTTCTAGAGAGGTCTTGTACTCCTTAGATGGATCTACATCACATATAAAATCATCTAATATCCTATGCTTTTGAAGTCATCGATTTAATAACGTTTACAGAATTGAATAAACTTTGACCTCTACAAAAAAATATATATTTTTGTTCTCACTAGTTTGAATCCACATGCATGGACTCTAGTCATGTTTTGCTGTTCACGTTACGCATTTTTCAGGCTTTGACATCTGATGACGTCAAAACAACATTTGACCTTAACAAGAAACTGTGTGTTACTTGTAGTCAGTAAGATGGATCCATATGAAAGATGTACCAACTAAGTGAGATGTTTATCCAAGCTTTGCGTTCTAAATTAAAATATGGCCACTGATATGGCCACCGACAATTTCTCATCACCCTTGTGGTTCTACCTGGTCCATGACCTGTAAACAACACATAGGCTAAACTTCACAATCTAAAGTGAACTGAGTTTAAAGATGCATTCAATAGATTTTAAAGATGTAGGCTATACATCAAATCTTGTTTTTTTATGGGTGAAAACATCTTATGATCAGCGTTTTGGTGTAAAATGTCCACAGCAGCACAAGGAACATTAGAGAGTAGTCACTGTTCTGGAACAAGCATTGAAAGGCTTATAAGATATGACTATTAGTTCAGTCATTTTAATAATTATTGAACACTGCTCTTTTTTCTTCAACAGTGTAGTACGTTAATCGCACCACCCATCTCTTGGGTAAGAAAGGGAAGAATTGCTTCTTCATGCATTTGAACTTGGCTCTCTTTCAAAGTAGTCCTAGCTTTTATTCCATGTAGGAATCGGGTTACGTAACGAAAAACGCAATTGCACACAAACACGAGAGCGCGCGCGTACACATATACGTTGTATCTATATAGCAATGTCTGGCATTAAAGACATTTGTGCAACCTATAAAGAACGCCTTCTCTAATGAGTTTCCTAACATCTGGTTCCCTCCCCTTTCCGCATTATCCACCCTCCTTCTACCACAAACCAACCCAACCTCCCTCCTACCGAGAAACTCGTACCGTTAAAAGACGAACACAAAAGGAATCTGCTTTTATGCCGATTACCCGCAGTAGGCCTACTATGGTCACTAGACAATTGCTCAAAATACTGCAAGATAGTTGATAAACTGACTGTTGTGTTCTGCATGAATAAATCGAAACATTGATGTTCCTTCATATGTGGTACATTGTCTATGTGGGAAGTGGGGTCTTCCCCCATGTGGGAGGTGGGGTCTTCCCCATGTGGGAGATGGGGTCTTTGCGACAGGGAATGCATCGCATACACGGCAACAGGTGTGGGTTGCATATAATCTTTGGTGTTCTCAACTGTAGACAGTTATATATAGAGAGTTACAGATTACCCAACATGCCTGCCAATTGTCCGCCACCTGACTTATATCTTTGGTTTATATATATAATATAGTGTACTGAAATTACTCGGGTAATATTCTACCATATACTGGACTTCGTACTGGACTTGGTTGTGTCATGAAGCTACAACAGTTAACAAAGTGGTTACGTTAGTTTTTGAATGGCTTAACGAAGGTGAGTCAAATATAATGAAGGGTTTCATTCTGACATATTTTCATCAGTGTTGCCATCATCACATTAAAGACCAAACAAACAAGACGTTCCTTCGAAGACACATATGGTTGGTGGGTTTATGAGTTACAATGTAATTAGATATAACAATACACAGATATGAGCGTTTACCGGAAATTAATGAATGCAACTCAATGTTCGAAAGTAATTATTGTCATACTTTGCAGATCAAAGACATGCCTAATAACAAGAATTGTATACGTCTGGTAAACTACTCTGTATCAAACTAGTATAAACGTTCAATACTAACATTCAATCCATCGAGCGCAACATAATCGCACATATCAATTTGCATGCAAAGAAGTGGCGGACATTTTCTGATATACGCAATAGGACATTAAAAGGCTTAAGTTAGAAACATTATATTATGTTAGTAAATGGCAATTCTAAGCAAATTAGTGTGACTTCTGTGATTCATTTGGGAGGTCGGTTGTAAGCAGTTTAGTTGTAGGTAAGTTACACTGTTTTGAAAGTAGCTAAGTAACACTTATTCTAAATAAAATGTAAGAAAGTCATACTGATTCTAAATGTAGGTAAGAAACACTAATGCAACCTTAGATCTGTTAAATGCTCTGCGCTAAAGCTCCGCTTCTCTGTTTTTTTCAGGGTATGTAGTGCTTCAGTTACCAAGTGTACGGTATATATGAAGACGGGTGCAGCTTATAGGCAGGTAACGAGCCAAGGCCTTTAAGGCATCAAGTGTCCGCATAGACTAAGCGTTCATGTTGTGAGTAGTGTTCAAACGATTATGCATAACAGAAAATACCGATTACCGATTATTTTTTTCATAATCGT
>KN884727.1:15381-31490 GCA_000934455.1 Apostichopus parvimensis
ATTGGGGGGGGGGGGACATTTGCTTGGGTGCAGGATTGTAGCAACTTTCATCTCCAAAATTGTTCGAAATTTCGAGAAAAAAAGTAAAAATCTACACCAAGATTGCTTCTCGCTCCGCACTCTCGCTGGCACCTGTGTAGCAAACTTACATCACCTGCTTTCTGTGCCCCATAAATGTTGCTCTCGTTTTGGGTGTCCACGCTTCCAAATATTTAGCGATGATCCCTTTAACCAGGAGCCTTGACAATCTGGTTCCGAGATCGAAACTATAGCTACACGTGCTACTTCTCTACAATCCAATGGTACTTCAACAACTAACACTATCGCAAGTACATTAACACACAAGCAATCCACTAGTACTCTAGTCAACGACGTAACGCCAGGGGTTTGAGAAGGGACGAAGCCCAGGGCTCCAGAATATCCTGATGGCCCCAGACTTAAAACAGAAAATGGTGCACACAGCACATTGCACATGCCAGGACCAATATCACGAAGAAGATGTGGGATCTCACTGTGCTAGTGTGATCTAGCAATTGCTTGTTTCGCTCGCTTTAGGTGCCCATCTTATCCTTCATTATCGTTGCCACACCCAAGTAAGTTAATCCTTAAGCCTCTGCAGATGCATGAATTGTGAAGTCACAGAGATGAACGTGTACTGTAGTCTCTATATACATAAACATCCCCGATATTGAGTCTGGGTAAAACAAAAGGGATACAGGGGCTGTACAATGACGAAAATTTTCTAGGTTTGCTAAAATGATCAAAATGTTGTAAACCTTATAACAAATTTCACCTTTGAGGATTTCTATGACGGTGTTGCAACTGATTACCAATAACATTCACCACTTTGATAAAACTTTGTGCTGTTATACTGACGCAAGTAGAGCAAAACATTCTTTCGATAAGTTTTTATACCATCAAGCGATGCTCCTTTTTTGTCTTCACACAGCTCCTTTAATTGTGTCACTGAACAGACCGCGAACTATTTAGTATTTGCGTCAATTGCCAACATTGCAGGATTCTATTTGGCGTTCCATAATGTTTATGTTTTTGCGGTAGAGTGTTTTCTGAAAGTACTGAAAGCATCCAAATTTCTTCCCACTTTTAGACGGGAACGCCGTTACTAAACCGTTCATTATTCATACTGTAGATTGTGATAAGTTGCAATGATTACTATGGTTATAGGCTAGGTGAGTTATGACCTTGGATTTATTAGTATTATTTTTGTTTACGAATGCAAGTTATGATTGTAACTTTTAGTATTAGCCTATTGCTATTATTAGTATCAGTAAATATACTTAGATTATACATTATATACGCTAGCACTGCAACTAGTATGATGGCGCACTCTGTGTTTCGCAGAACAGGTACATACGTGAACTTTGTGCAAAATATTAGTAAGTTGTAGGGCCTATGCTGAATCTTGACTTGACCAGACACTAAGTTAATCCTCTTTTTTTGCATACAAGAAGAGGATGAAGAAGGATAGCCTAACTTGAAAGCCATCGATTCATTCCTGTTAAGACTAAAGCTTTGTTACAGTTGCTATAGGCCTATTTGTATATACACTATCATGATATTTGCTCAGTAATTGAGTCCTATTTGTCAGTTATTTGTTTTCCTCTATGTTTTGACCATAACAATGAAATAATTGAAATAGAAATCCAATGTTAGTTTTTAAGTTCAGGAGTCAAACAGATAGAAGCAAGGTAAATTTCCCGAACTTTGAGCACTTGTTGCTGTAAAATTCTGTTAAATGGGTGGAATAATTCTCAAAAGTGTTTCAAAATACAAAATTGAATTTTCCTTCTTTCACTGTAATGTGTAAGTCAGTTTTGGCTGTTTTCATTAAGTCTTTTTAGATGGAAGTTGCAGTTGAAAAGGTGGTGGCAGTTTGACTTATGAACATGACTGCTATGTATCAGCGCAGCTATATTATCACATACATAAAACAGTATGAGAAATTAAAGGGACACACAAAGTTACTGCACACCACTATATTACTAATAATGTAGCCTATGATAGTAGGCCTAAAGTTAGGTCATTTGTAACTCTTTAGATTTTTGGCATAGAACAAATATAATAGTTTCTTGTTTGTATTGTGTGCATTTCATATAAGAAACCAGTAAAACTAAATGTGAGTGACAAACAATGATCAATGTAACTGTGATCTCTTCAGTCAGTGAAATAGAATATAGAGGAATCAGGGCAGAAGTTGTTAAGTTGTCATTAAAGCTGTTCTCAGTATTAGGTCATTGCTCTATAGATGTTATTTTCTCACTTGGAATGAATATTCTCAATCTAACTTACAGATTAATATTGGTTGCAGCCACTTGACTATCTCCATGTTTCGATCATCTTATTTTCTTTATACAGTAATACAACTGCCTGTTTTAATTTCTTACATTCTTGTCATAGTTTCACTTCTCCCACAATTTGGTTATGTTCTTTGTACATGTTTTTCCCCAGAACAGGATAAAATTTTACTACTGTACTGGTACCCTCCAGGGAACAAGATACACTTACCTTAGCATTTTCCAAGTGACTCTCTTCCTAAAGATTTGAACTGAAGTCTCAACAACTGTAGATTCATCATGATTTGGGGTAAGACTTTTTTTCCCTCCCTTGTCTCTGAATATTTACTAAATACTTAATATTTGAGGCTATAAATCCAGAAACCCCCAAGACACTCCATTACTGTAAATAGTCCATCTTTTGATAGAGTCGTGTTTGACTGTTAAATTGTGTTGTGTAGATTATGTACAGTATACCTTCTGTTTCAATAGTGTTCTTTGCCTTTCACCTTTTGACTATGCAAGGCAGTTGTCTGCACGGCACTTCATTCCTTCCTCTAAAGTCCTCTAAAAGTTCCTCTCATCTCTCCGTGGGGTGGTGGTTGCTACATAAACAACAATTTGAATGATTCTGTATCTTGCAAGAACGGTTAACATCTTAACCTTATCTCACTCCAGGTCTTGCTATAGGACCGGGTCAGATGTACTCTTGTGTCTTGGATGAAGAAGTTCACCTCTCGTTGGCTGCTCTTGACAGCCGACCAGACCATGATGGTAAGAAATAGCTATCTAGAACACCTACCTGTGGTTGCACAGAGCTTCGATGTGTAAATATATCTTTTAATTAGTTTTCTCCACGACTTGCACAATTAATAGATTATTACTGTAGCCTGTTGGTTTATTATCATACCAGCTTGTTAATTGCAAGGCACTGTAGTAATAATGTTTGTCTGAAATGTTGATATTTGTATACATTTGTATAATTACTGCAAAATGGGGGGGGGGAATGATCAAGCTGTCAATAATTTTGTTGTGAGAGATGAAGGCAAATTCTGGTGGCAGACAATCCCTTATGATATTAAAGAGAAAAGAAAATTTTTCGTAAAGTTCTGTCAGTTAAAAAAAACCCATCTCAATCATTTTGTGAGTACATATTAGTATTTCTGCGCCCGATAAATCAGTTCCCTGAATTCTGTTTCATTTTCCAGACGTGGGAAGCAAGTACTCTCAAGTAGTTTTGAAGACAAAGGATACAGAACAATTACTCTGCACCCTGGTCCATGGAACCATCTTTCAGCAGAGCTTGGATCTAAAACTGATGCCAAGAGAAAAAGTATCCTTCTCAGTTCAGGGATCGGGTGAGTAAAATATATATTTTAGCAGCGATATTTTACTCGGATGGAATGACAAAATGACCTGAAAATGTTTCACCAAACGTATCAAATATTACTCAAAGTAAGGTTACCATGGAATGGACCAAACCAAGACACCCAGGTTCTCAGATATATTCATAAGATCATATTTTTTATTACCACTAATTCATGTTTACAATTCATTCGGAAATTGTTTGCAATTGAAACTTCACCAATTTGATATTTACCTAGTATATATCCTCTGATGAAATTTTCAAAACAAATTTGACAAAAAAGGTAATTGAACAGAAAGGAAAACTAACAGGGGAAGTTCTATTAGCAAACTTGGAAAGGGGAAAACAAAATTTAGGGTATATTAACAGGATTCCAAATAGTTAAACTCAGGATTACAGTTTCTGTGCTCTACCAAATAACCTATCCAGCCTTACTTGGGTTGAGGCAGGAATGGTAGAATTTTTTTAAGTGGGTGTCCAACCTTTTTGGGGCAACACGATGCCTGAGGCATCATTGGGATCACAAAGCAATCGCCCCTCGCGTGCGGGGTCAAGGGGCTCGTCTTAGGGGCCCTTGTGGTGGTTAAGGGGCAATGCCCCATTAGAAACTTTGCATTTTGGAGGTATCGAAGGGTAAAATTCAAGATGTTTTGTTAGTCAATACGAGATATGATTGGTAAAATTAGGGAAAGTCCGAAACGAAAACAAACAAAAACAATATTGACATCGTTGTCTCATTTCTGGAACTCTGTATATTATGCGTACTCTGTACTGAAAACTTGAGAAAAACTTGATTCATATATATTTTGGACGGCTGGCTGCCTAAACCCGTGCTTGGTGGTGATAATAATACAGCCCTTGCATTGCCGGTGTACTAGTCAGAAACCAAGAATGCCACAAAAAAGTGCAAAAATTGGAAAAGATAAAAAATGGAGAAAGAAAAATGAGCTCACTGAAGCCTTTGTTACCATGGTAATTCAGGTAATTT
Organism: Apostichopus parvimensis; assembly: GCA_000934455.1. Lineage (NCBI taxonomy): Eukaryota > Metazoa > Echinodermata > Holothuroidea > Aspidochirotida > Stichopodidae > Apostichopus > Apostichopus parvimensis. Next base: position 20,030 of record KN884727.1, read on the forward strand.
ATAAGTATTGCTAACAGGAATAACAAAAGAATGTATATTCGTTTCTAAATACATTCTTTTAGGTGTTGTCTACATCACCGGTTACTCTTTTAGTAGTCCTGATGGAGATTATATAGAGGACGAGGAAATGCCATCTGCCCGCCGAGCGGTCGAGCAGGAAGGCAGGTCAAGGGTCGAGCAGGAGGAAATCATCACAGCAGGTAATCACGATAACTTTGTGCAGCCCTTGACTATCTGTGATTCCTACCTATCCCATTATAAATTCTTTGTTCATCCTGTTTATTGTATCCTAAAATATTCAATTTCTCACCATTTCTTTTCTCACCCTCCCCCACCCCCACCTCAGCCGCCATCTGCTACACATTCCATATCTGATACATTTTCCCCCACCTTCCAAAAATTGTCCCCTTCCTATTGATATCATCTCATCTTCATTCTTCTTTATCATAAACTAGTCCTACCATACTGTGTAACCTCTTCATTATTCCTTGTGTAAGTGGGTGGTATTCCTGGAAGGAAAAAAAAAATGTTAAAATTATAAAACAAGATGTCAAACTTTTTTTTTTCGTTTAAAACCTAAACTGTGGTTGTGGTACTGTAGTTCCTTAGATTACGTGAAACCTACTCTTCAGGTCCGCTGCCATCTGTTTCCATTTTTATGTGAATGTAACATATCAATTTTCTTTTTCTTTTTTAACTTCCATTTTTGTTTTAACTCCTTCAGGAGTATCTGTGAACATCAAAGACGAGCCACATGACACGATTCAGGAAGATTCATTTCAGGTCCAAGAGTCGACCCCTGGAAGTCGGACAGAGCCATCGACTCAAGCAGGCAACAATAGGATTGATGGTACATATTGTTTTTATCACTCATAATCAAAACCATGACTGCCATGTTACTTTGACATATCAAGACTAATACTCTAACCTAAAGTCATCCTTTAATAGACTTGAGATGAACTTTTTAGTTAACAGCAAAATATTTAGACTCAGTAAAACTTGCTCTCTTACTGAAGATGATACATTCATAAATACCCAGTTTATTGCAGGCTAAACTAAAAAAAGTACTGCTTGACCAAAAAAAATTCTAATAAAATATGTTTGTTTTGGTAAGAAGTTGTACTTATCGATCAGTTCATGGATCAACCGCAGGAATTGTTCACTTGTAACCCATGAAAGGTCATCTGTGATTTGGCAAGAAAGTCCACTTTTATTTCATTACTAAAAGTATATTGATTATGTTCACATAAATTTAAAGTAGTTAATTCTTTACACACAAATAAAAAAAAAGAAAGTGAAAGGTGCAGTTATTAACAAAAGTAGCCAAACTTTATAAGAGTAAGATATTTATTTCTGGCATTTTCCTTAGTATCTGCATCAATGGATGAGGAAGAAACTACTCATCCTGTAGCATCAATCGCAGAGAAGGAGTCCGACTTCCTGGAGAAAGCTGGGACCAGTAGCTCCGGCTGGCAAGATTCCAGGATCCCGTTGTACGGCACGGAAGGTAGGCTGGATAACCGCTACAAACAATCCATTTTCCTATGTCAAGTCTAGCCATGTTAACATTTACAGAAAACGTTTGCCAGATGTAGGGCGTACCTTATTTGGTCTTTGAAAGAGAGGGCGGGGTGGGGGCGGGGGGGGAGGAGGCAAAGGGGTACTGCATCCCTCCTCCCCTTTGAAGAAAATTTTGGACTTTAAAGTGGGCTATATTGCTTTTTCCAACAAGCCCGTGGGGCTAATCACTGGCCATCAATCATAATAATTGTGGGTTGATAAACGATAATATCATGCTTCCGAAATGGTCATGTATAAATGATGCATACAGCGTGTGTACTGTTTTTATAGTAACAAATACCTTCAAAGTTTTATGTTTTTTGGGGGAAAAAATGTGACAATCCTGGCACATATGGTGACCCTAGAGAACAGGAATGGCAAAGCTATTTTGCAAAAAATCCAGGGTTTCCTTCAAATAGCAAAGAAGGTAGATCGGGAAACTGTGAAGAACATATCCGTTCTGCTTGCCCTATGCAAATGTCATCCAACTTAATTTTGCAATTTCAAATTGGGAGAAACAGACTAGTGGGAGACAAGTGGGATGAGTGGGAGAAACAAGAATTACAGATCTGTTCCCTTTAGCCCAGAAGGTTGTTGGTTCACTTGGGAGAAACATGCCAATATTGTGATATCAATATGATAAATAGATATATTTCCATGTTTGATGTTATGAAATGTGTGTGGGAGTAGCACCCTCCCACCCCCCCCCACCATGTGACAAAGACTCCAGCGTTGCAAGTATTCTAGGAGCTGTGTGGGATGCTGTGACAAACATTCAATTGGTATTTTAATATGAAATAATATATCCACATTGGAATTACAAAGTGTGTGGGCCAGGGCACACTGAGGGGACAAGTAGGGCAAACAGCTTCATGTGATAGGTCTGATGCATTCCCTTGTTAACCATTAGAAGGCAGGTGGTACACCGTGACAAAGATTCCTTTGTAAATTCCATATCAGAAGTATATTTCTAAAGTGCAAATTGTGAAACTTGTGCTGTTGCTAGATTCGACTGGGATTAAAATGGCAAGGCCTGTGATGTTTAAACCTATAACAGTACGGCTGTTTCATCACATGATAAGCTGTGTTCGTTTTGTTTCGTTCTTTATCTCTTTATCTCTTCATTTTTTTTTTCTTTTCATTTTCTTCGGTTTTTATGTTTGCAGAATCACGAGTATATCCTCAAGCATCAAACAGTCAGAGAACAGGCACAAACTTGGATGATTCTCATGGTAAGTGATATGATATGTCAATGGTAGTGTCAGGGTTTTGAAGAGCTGTGAACATCTTCTGAACAAATCCATGCCTCTTTGAGATCTACTGAAATTTAACTATTCGACAAGTGGCCAGGGAGAGGGAAAGGTGGGTGGGGAGGTGCGATGGGTGATGGAAGGGCAGGAACATTGATTTGCTGAACTTACACTGGTGATGTATGTCTGTATGTGTATGTGTGTGTATGTCTTTAATTGTATGTAACGTAACGTAGGTTTGTAAACATAAATTGTTTTTTTTTTCAGAACAACCAATTTTCCATCAAGTGACCCACGGTCATGAAGAAGTACCAAAGACTAGTTCTTCAAGTGAGATTCATTTTCTTTTTTTCACATGCTCCTGTTCCTCTCTGTCTGTCTGTCTGTCTGTCTGGGGGTCACATCATCAATCAAGCCTTTGCCTAAAGCAGGGGTGGGCAACCTACGGCCCGCGGGCCACATGCGGCCCGCCAGTGATTTTTTTGCGGCCCTTGAGATGTCTCAAGAAAAAGAAAAGAAATCAATATATTTTACATCATCACTAAAAACGTGCTAGCTGCTCAGAGATTATCAGCACTAATGATGCTGTCAGGTAGGCCTATTATCCCCATTAATCATCAACTGTTCTGTATTGACATTATGTTTTGTGAATACAGATTAAGTACACACACCAATTGCTTGAAAGTCCTCGGAATCAAAGGTTTGAAATCAACAGCAGGTCGTTGGTTAGGTGCGGCCCAGTCAATTTTCACTGCTTATATCTGGCCCATTCATTCAAGAAAGTTGCCCACCCCTGGCCTAAAGGGATGGGAAAAAAAGGCAAAGATTTTAAAATATATATATATATACAGAGCAAGTAAAAAGAAAAACATTGATACAAACTCCGATCTTGATAGCTTGTTCCGTAAGTACCGGGGATACCAAAGTATTGTAAAGTAGGCCCTATTCGTTTTATTTCAAGTTATACAATACGCAATGATTGATGATGTCACACATTGACAACACAACAGACAGTCCTTCGTTTTTCATCCTCTTCTCCACTTCTGCAATAAGCACCCCACTTATCTCTTAAGTCGGAGGTTAATCTTGATTGAAATTACTTGATTATATACCTACTTTTGCATAAAGATAGCATTCTGTCACACTGGGTTTATGTAAAATGTTTAAGAAACTTTCTTCTTTTTTTCACAAGCCCTTTAATACATTGTCTTTAAAACATCTTAGACATTTATGTTCCTCAAGAAAAGTATTATCTACGATAAATTTAAAACTCAAACAATATCTGATTAACTTCAGACGATAGGGCTGTAATTAAAGTAAGAATTCTGTCATAGTCATTGTTAAACTAAGGCATGCAGCACGGGTCACGTATAAAGAAGACTTTCGACATTAGACGTTCCTGACGGAAAATTAAATCCAAGTTGTATCACAAAGAAGTAAAGCAGTAACTGTAATCCATAAACAGCAACAGACTGGGAACGGTGGTCGTTAAATGATGGTTCTCTCCGGGAAAAGTTCCTCTCATCCTTGATTCTATAAGCAAGTCAAAAGTTGTCAGCAAACTTTTATTTTGTTGGTAAAACAGATCGGTTTATCACTTTAGACAATGATTACAAATAGCATACCTGCATCTATCCGTAAAGGGGGCTCCCGTACCAAGAAATTAAAACAGTCAGCAGAGAGTTGTAACGAGTTCCCTTAGTTTGAGGCCCATGTCGAGTCACAACCAGTAATTTTTACCCGACTTACGATGAGTCGGTGGAATCAAGTCACGTACAATCTATTACGAGGAAAAGGTCACAAATTTTTTCTCGAACCTTTTCATTTTTTGAGTAAACGAGTGGATGGAGTCATGACTTGTGACGACTTACACTAACGTTTAGCTGCTTTGCTACTGCTGCGTTTTTTTTTTCTCATTCCGAACGTCAGCCAACAGTGCCAAGAAGGTCCGCGACAAAAATTTACGTGTGATTTTTATTTTTTAAATTTTTCTTTGGCATTTATTTGCGTCGTATCTCTGCTGAAACTTTGCTATTAAGGTGAGTTACTTTAAAATTCCGAATCTTAAAAGGAAGTGTTTTTTTTTCAAACTAGTTTGTGAACTTTTTCATTCAATGATAGTGACTCGAGTAACAAAAATTACTGGTGACTCAGCTTGGGCTCAAAAGGGCAGGGACTCTTTACAAATGTGTGCTCACATGTATGACTATTATCCCTACTTGACTTTGGATTAAACACAAACTAATTCAATCATGGTTCAAAGGTCATAACATTTACCTTGGACTGATCCAATTTTCGAGATTGCCAGTCAAATGTGATCACATTAGAATATTGAGTATCGATTCAACTTTATAAAGTACACTCAAGTTAAAATCTCATTTGGTAGTGAAACGTAGAAAGATGTCTCAATATGGCCCCTTTGCAAGCTTCCCATTTTGAATGTTACACATTTCACTGGGGGATAACACATCCTGTATTTCATATACCTATTGTATCATAAACTTTTGTCTGGTGTGCCAAAAAGTCAAAATTGTGTGATACGGTTTCTTAAGCTCAGCAGCTAACCTTGGATATTTTCCTGTTTTAGACTTATAAGCAATCTCAAAATGTCAAGAGAGTTTTTACAATGACTTGCACAAAGAAAGAATAATTTTGTTTGTAGCAAAATATGTGCTGAAAGTATTGAATGAAAAATATCCATCCATCGTGATACCTTTGGTGTATTTGTTTTCCCAGGGGCTAAAAGGAATCACGGCCCTGATGGAGATGACTCCAGCTCTGATGATGATGATCTCTCTCAGAAAAGGTTTTGCATAACAGCATCTACGTCCATACCATCACCTCCGACCACTTCATGTGAGTTTCCATAATGTAATCATATCTTAGTACTACTCTCAAGAGGTGTGTAATTGCCAAATTGAGAAAAAAAAAGTAAAGGGGGGAGGGGGAGGGTGGTGGGGAAGTGAGAACAGAGAGGGAAAAGTAATATGCATTGGAGAAATTTTGACATAAGATTAATTGGAGCAAAGTGGTGGGTAGCAAAGTGGTGGGTAGCAGGTAGTGGTGGGTAGCAAAGTGCTGGGTAGCAGGTACTTTAAAAGCAGGCAAATGATTTAAAAGCATTGCGTGTGGAGAGGGAAGGTATTATAATCTTCAAACTGTATATGCATTGGCTGGAATAGATATAATGACGTGATGCCGATTATGCAACGGTCGAATTGCTGTATATGTAGTCCACGAGGAATTGTGGTGAGGGAGGCATACAATAAAGTTTGATGGTTGACTGGCAAATTGGTTTAAAGAGAAGAAGAAGAACAAAAAACTCCTGATTATGGGGCATTGATTTAGTGACAGCTGAACAAAATTTCTACCAGGAAATAGGATAGAAGAGAGTTGGATGGTTGACTCCCTAAAATCAATAAACAGACTGGTGGACTGGCATCATACAACTTGGGGGGGGGGCGGAGGGAGGGAGGGGTTGAGATAAAGATAAACCAATGGGTGTATTTTTTATCAAGTGAAGAATGTCAAGAATATCATAAGGATTATAATAACTTTTTATTTCCACACAGGGACGTCAGGAAATTCACTGCCCGTCACAGAATTGACGGTCGTCTCGGTACCGTCACTCTCTGCGGCCAGCTCTTCGGTGTGTTCTGTACCCGTCCTCCATCGATCGCCGAGACCGCTCGACGCCGTCTCTCGTCCGTCGGAAACTCTGCAGGTCAGTCAGCAGATGAAGGAATTCCAGTGTTCGCTTCTCTCGGCCATAGCGGATCTGACCTCGAAAGTAGACCAGGTCGAGTGCGGCCTCTTGGGAAGGGTGGCCAATTTAGAACACTCCGTCGGAAGATTTACGAACGCGATCATGAAGGCAAACACCTCCGGCGAGAGTTCGCAGAAGGTCTCCAACGGACCGATCTGTTTCGACAACTTGGACGGTTCCGCGACCATCGGCAACGAGAACTGTCGGTTGGCGGTCAAGAAGACGGATCTACAGTCCATATTCTCGAAGAGTCTGACCGGAAAGGATTACGTGTTGAAACTGATGTCGTTGTGCTTCGAGAGCCACGAGCTAGCGTCCACCAACTATTGCGGCGGACGTACCATCTGCGGTTCGAGCATCAAAATGAAGGGCGCCCTCAAGGATAACGTCAAGTTCAAGGCGATCCTGGCCCAGGCCGAGAAAGACTTTCCTAATTGCACTACAGGACACTCCTTTAAAGTTATTAAAAATGCAGTAAATAATAAATGTAGGAAGATGGATGCCAAACGTTTAAGTCTCACCTCAGCTATTTAGACGTATAGATTTGGATAAAGACGGAAATATTGTATTCATTATTCAGATGTTCGTAAGACTCGTCGATGATATCGTTTGTTCATGCTTATGAAAAACAAAAAGGAACAGTTTTCTCGGAGTAATTTAATGGTATGATCTACACCAGTATGTCTGTTTCACTCAAAGTTTATCTCATATTGTTAGCGTACTTTAGGAAATAAAACTTTTGAAAGTTTTATTTTCTTAAATTTTCTATCTACTTAGATGATTATTTTTACTCTTAAGTTTGTATAGTCTACAGTGTATATTTAGGTCAAAACTGTTAATACATTAGAGAATAATATGCACATATGTTTTGTTTTGTGTTATGTTTTGTGTCAGCAGGCCCAAATATATATGTATACACTCATCCAGAAACATGATGGCTGATCTAATTATACTTGGTGACATATTTTATACTTTTGACATTGTCAGATAAAATCTCATGTGAGTTGGAGTGTGTGGATGGGGGGGGGGGGGGGAATAGTAGAGAGTGACTAATGGATTGTAAAGAACACAACACACTGAATAATATATTGCAAATAGACTGTGTATTCTTGAAGGGAGATTGATTTTGGGGTAGGGGGGTAGTGGTAAAATACAATTCACATAGATGGTCTGCGTGGTGCATGTGTAGACTCACGATGTTCTTGACTGGTGTTCTCTCTGCAGATGCTGGCCTCGAACACCAGTCAAGATGTCCCGGAGTTGCCGAGCAATTGACCACTGCCGTGAACAGACCATCACTCGGCTACAATGCGACCTTCACAGAGGAGACCTTTCAAAAGAATTTTACGAACAATCAGGAACTTCATATCGAAACGGCGCAGACTTCTGATCCTCTCGCTCGTGTCACCGAAGATAGTCGCTACTGTTGTCACATTTGCGGCGTAGGTTTCCCGACTCCGTCCGAAGTCGAATCGCACTTAGAGACACATTCCGCAAGTATCCAACGCAAAGCCAAACAGTGCAGGTTCTGTGGCAAACTGCTCGCTCACGGAGGACGGCTTCGTCACGAGCGAATCCACACGGGAGAAAAGCCGTATCGGTGCAGTATATGTCACAAATCTTTCAACGATCCCAGTAATATGAAGAGACATGCCCGCATCGTACATCCAAACGAGCAGATATGATAGCGACGGCCAGGGCCCGGCCGACTCGCCCGGGGTGGGGTAGGGGGAGGGGGATGGCTGGGGCTGTACCTAAATTTTGTGGCCCCAACTGGCAGTTTGACAACAAAGGCATTCATTAACATCCAGGAACTAACTCTACATACAAAGAAAGACGGAGGGCAGCTGACATGTGTTTAGTATACCGTCTATGTGCACAGAGAGAAGCATTGTAAAGATACTCAGCCTTTAAAGACTCAAGTTTGATGTATACAATTTATGATACTGTACCATGTAATTAGGAACGTAACATGAAAAGATAACAGAATGTTTGTTTACCTTTTACTGAAAGGGTTTGACTGAAGCCTTTCATAGTGTCACATAGATTTGGGACCCTGGGCCTGGCATTATGGTAAAATTTGGCTCTGGCTGCATTGCATGTGGTTAAATGGTACACAAACAGACAACAAATGAACCAATATGAGAACACGAGACTATCTTGAGAAAGATTGATATGCGCCCCAAAAAATTATATAGCTACACTGTCTTGGAAGGAACTATTTGGAAACACACATGACACCATGCCCTGTCTGGGAATCAGGGGCTAGGTGATTTATACCGCTGGGGGGAGGGGGAGGCCTAAGCTCACTGCCCCACCCCTTCACTGACAGACAATACTTAACAATTCCTACGTACGGTAAATGTATAACGTGTATAACATGCAGTACACTAAACTTAAACAGTTCTAAAATTCTTGCAACATTGTTCAAAATGTCGTAAAATATTATAGCACCATTTTGTATCTAAGCAACCTCCATTTTACCAACCTTTCTTCAAAGGGGAGGGGTCGGCCCTCCCCTTGATGACTTGCCAAGTTGCCATCATAGATATCCACCCACACACCCATTCACCCAGTACCAAGAAGGTTGATTGCATCCCTGCTGATGCAAAACACAAATTCAGGCATGAGCTTTTCCGCGAATTCGCGGAATATCCGTGATTTCTTTTCTACCTCGGGGACAAAAACTTTTATCCTAACACACTATACCATATGCAAACTGGAGCCTATATCGCAATTTTGGCAAAGTTCCGTGATTTTATTTTAACCCCAGGCTCATCCCTGCAAAAATTAAGCAGTGTAGCAATTGCGTATGAAGACACACATTTAACCAATGTATAGCCCACACTGTCTTTGAATGACTTGTAGCAAACATATATGGACCAAATGTAGCTATATCAAAACGAACAAGATGTCAAGTTTAAGTCCTCTTATATGCCACATGTTTGCGTAATGTTTTAGTGCTATATTTATGTAAAAGACCGTTCACATTTTAGAGATTTTCTGTTTTCAAGAATTGTTATATATCCTTTAAGCATTCATAAATGTTATTATTTTTTTTGAAACAGACGTGCAATCATTATTTGTGTCTTGAAAGTTATGAACTTTTTCTACAAATTACTAAGTAATGGGTATAGAGTCATGTTTTAAGCTACAGGCTGCTTATCATACAGGTAGAGCCACAACATTATTTCATTGATCAGTGATAAAGTTCCTTCACTTTCGTCAATTCAGTGACTTCAGGGACTTACTCCATAAATACATCTGTGAAGGAATTTTTTTTCTTAAATCTCTTACTTTTGAGAAGAATTGGCACATTAATACATAATTACCGGCTGTTAAATAAGATGTCTTTATGTTATTAAAATAAAAGAAATGATTGAATAAATTGATGTTCTTTTCTGTCCAACTAGATGTACAGTAAAATAAGATAATCTAGTTTGAGTAATAATGCTTTACACATATAGAATTTTAGGTGTAATGGGGTGTACTTGAAGGAAGGTGCACGGGGAGGGAGGGGGAGGGTGGGGATACTCCGTACCCACCCCCTGGGTATAAACAAGTTACAGTAAAAAAACAGACAGAAAATAGAAAGCAAAAGGAAAGGTTTTTTACTTTTTGACATGGGGGGGGGGGGGGGGATACAGTCCTGGGGTGAATATGGGCCCTAGGGAACTGAGAAAGTATGTGATAAAGAAAAGCGTTTTTCTCACTTTACAATATGTGAAACGAAAAATGAAGACCTGAAGTGGGAAAAATAGGGAAGTTGGTGACATAATTGTCCCGTTGGAGGGGGAATTCAAACCTTGCTCTTGACCCTAATTAGATAGGTTCAAAGATGGGTTTGCAGGGTAAATTGGACTTTCTTCCCTCCCAACAGTTTGTTTTCTTTTTCATTGACATGGAGCTCTGTTTTTGTCATTATATTTCACTTGCAGGTTTCTACACTAGAAATTACCATGTGGTTAACACTAGGGACCAGTTTTCAGACTTGCCACAAGTCTCAGCTCCTCACAAGATTAGTAACCAGGAAACAAACTGTCCCAACAGGAAGAAAGCTGCCATCTGTCGTTACTGTCGCGCCACCTTCGGTTGCCACGAACTGAAGAGGACACACGAGGCGACTCACACAGACTACAAGGCTTACCAGTGCCTGTATTGCATAAAATCATTCAAATCTCACGGCCACCGTGAACAGCACGAGAGAATTCACACCGGTGTGAAGCCCTACAAATGTCGAATCTGTTCGAAAGGGTTCACCCAGTCCGGGGACAGAAACCGCCACGAGCGGATACATACCGTCAGAAAGACGTTCCAGTGTAAATGTTGCACGAAATCTTTCAGGAGCTTCAAGTACCTCGTCGTGCACGAGAGAAGTAAACACGGTTTGATCAGTAGCAATGATTCTACGGACCTGGTAAATGAAAACGATGGACAACCTCTCATGCCGAGATAGGGAACCTTGAAACATCTTTTGTGCTTTTTGATCTTCAAAAGCTCTTAACATAATAGATAAGAACCTGTCCGAGTGTGAGCACTATTTTCGTTAATTGGTATTCCTTGCATTGTGACTAGTGTTGTAGTCGAGACCTAGCTATCAGTCCGAGACCGAGACATTAGCTCATTGGAGGTTCAAGATTGAGGCCAAGACATGAGATGGTCTGGTCGAGCTGTGGAAGGTGCCAATTTACTCTTGGTTGGCGAGGTATGAGTCGTCAAATGTGTTTTCGATCCCATTGCAGCAGGTTGGATCACTGAGTTGGTAGGAATTTATGGGCCAGTCTCACCCCTGGGTATGACCAACTAGTCACTTTATTAGAATTATTCAAAAAGTAATAAGAAGTCTTAATAAGACAATATAGATTAACATAGCTTTGAAATCATT